>JAABKJ010008043.1:0-11548 GCA_011634705.1 Andricus grossulariae | reverse complement strand
TACGCTTTTTTCTTTTCTTTTTGGGCTGCTTTAATTTCATCATTCCACCATGCACAACCAGATTTTCTTCCTACAACTGCCATACCACATACTTCAATCGCAGTTTGAACAATGATATCCCGCAACATAGTCCCCGCACCCTATATATCTATATTGCTTCTAAGCGCCGTCCAAGTTGCCTCATCTATGCGTTTGTTTATCTTATTCTGAAAACCTATACGCCCTTCTGGTTTATGTAGATTTTCAATCTTGATTCGCGTTTGTTTCGTTTTTGTTTTTTTCTTTCTCCTCCATTCCCGCCCTAAGTTTATTTTGGAGACTAAAAGGTAATGATCAGTATTGCATTCGGTTCCCCTCATGACTCATGTATCTTTAACTAGTTCCCTTAGTCTTTCATCCGCAATAACGAAGTCGATTATACTGCGGTTATTTCCTTTACACCAGGTGTACGTGTGGATCATTTTATGTCAAAACCAAGTATTTGTAATGAATAGACCCTTTTCTAAGCATAAGCTAACTCACTTTTGCCCGTTATAATTTTTTCTTGGTTCCCCAAATTTACCTAGAACCCTTTCTGTATCTGTATTTTGACGTTGGACGCCGAGTCGTCAGTTCATATCTCCTAGAAAAATTATTCTTTGACCTTGATTGTAAGTACTAATTGTATCATTTAAAGTATCCCAGAAGGCGTCTTTGACTTCCCACGGGTCACTATCAACTGGGGCATAGCACGCTACGATGAATAATCTTCTAATTCCTACCTTCACTCTAGCCCACAACAATTTGGGAGACACAAAATCATGATCTTTGAGATGCTTTCTTGCTTTTTCATTCATAATTGAACCGACCCCTTGACTACCATGTGATTCGCTGTCTACTTCTGACCAGATTTCAAAACCGCCTTTCAATACCCCATTTTCTGTGTTTCTACACTCGCGACTCTTTTTCTTCGTCTCAGGTACACATAAAATATCTAGAATGAAGCTACGCTTATTTTAACACCATCTACAGATTTTGATTTGGAAAAATCGTGATTTTAGAGTGGTTTACCCCTCGCTCTAAGCTATCTCCCGAAATCCATAATAATAATCAGCAAGCCAAAAAACTACTCCTGGTACATTTACCGCACCCTATCTCAGCTGCCTTAAACTAAAACAGCAAACAAATTTTCAAATTGAAAATAATCACACCAGTACCCTCGCAAGACTCTGGTCGATATCTCCAACTCCACAGTAATAATTATCAAGCGCAAAAAACCACCCTTGGCACACTTAACGAACCCCATCTTAGCTGTCTTAAACTAAAACAGCCAAAAAAGTTTTAAATTAAAAATAATCACACCAGTCACCTTGACAAGACTCTAGTAAATATTGTTAACTCTACAGTAATGATTAATATTCATTCAAAAAAATCACTCCTGGCACATTTAATAAACTAAAACAGACAAAAAAATGTATATATATATATATAATAATCACACCGATCACTTTCAAAATACTCTAAACTATCTCTGAAAATCCACAATAATAATCAGCAACCCAAAAAGCAACTCCTGGCACATGTACCGCAACCCATTTCAGTTGTCTTGAACTAAAACAGCAAACAAAATTTCAAAATGGAAATAATCACACCCGTACCTTCGAAAGACTCTAGTAGATATCTCCAACTCCACTGTATCAGTCACAAAAAACCACATCTGGCACACTTAACGAATCCCATCTTAGCTGTCTTAAACTGAAACAGCTAACAAAATTTCAAATTAAAGACAATCACGCCAGTCACTTTCGCAAGACTTTAGTAAATATCTCCAACCCCAAAATAATAATCTACCCTAAAAAGCCACCCTGGCACATTAAGCAAACTCCATCTCAGCTGTTTCGAACTGAAACAGCCAACAAATTTTGAAATTATAAATAGATACCTCCAACTCTACAATAATAATTTTCAATCACAAAAAAAACCACCTCTGGTACATTTAACGAGCCCCATCTTAGCTTCATTTAACTAAATCAGCGAAAAAATTTTAAATTAAAAAAATCACGCCAATCACCTTTGCAAAACATTAGTAGATATCTCCAATCACAAAGTAATAATCCTCAATCCCAAAAAATAACCCTGATATATTTAACAAACCCCATCTCAGCTGCTTCGAACTAAAAGAGCCAACAAATTATCAAATTAAAAATAATCTCAGCAGTGGTATGCTTGTTGAATTTTTTTGGCTGTTTTAGTTCAAGGCAGCAGTGGTGGAAATCATTAAATGTGCCATGAGTTATTTTTTGGGGTTGATGATTGTTATATTAGGGTTGAAGATATCTACTATAGTTTCGCGAAGGTAACTGATGTGATTAATTTTTATTTTGAAATTTTTTATTTGTTTTTTTAAATCTCGAAAAAGCATTAGCTTCGTACTTACTTTTTTGGTTTAATATCTAATTTTTTAATACGGGCTAAATTTTAATGTTATTGGTTGTTTTCGAACAAATAGTCCAAAAATTTGGATATGCTTATGCATATTATGCAGTCTTTTATGCAGTCTTCCCCTTTTTCTAGGTCTCTCTTCCATTTCCTCTCCTGCGGTCTAAGTCATCTGTTATTGTATTCAAGTATCAACAAAATGGCGAAGAACTATAGGAAAGCTCGGAAAAACGTACTGCATGTAGGGGTGAGGGGGGGGGTCAAAACTGCCAGAAAATAAGCTTCGTAGTTTATGGCCCCATATCTGCAAGCTCCCTAAATTTTCAAATTGACCTGCAAAATTTTATTTTTAAGTATTTTCATAGTTGTATTCGTAATCTAAGACGAATGCAGATTTTTATTTTATTCTATTAAATATATTTTCAATTTGTTGGATGAATATCAAACCTTTTCAGTCCTTCTGAAATATATTTTATTTCCTTACCAAAAAATATATTTTCAAACAAGTTTTGAACGATTTTGATGTTCGATTGTTAATCGTCCCCTTCTTTATTCAACAAAAACTGCCGATAGTTTCAGATTTTCCGTCATTACGGGTAAGTGTGATACGTGTAAAAAACACTAAAATCTGAATTTGCAAGATTATACTTTCGTAGCTATAAGCTAAGCTTGCTTTCAATTTGTTGCCATTTATAAAAATATTATTGATAACAAATCAAAAAATTTTGAATTCGAAATGAAGGTTCAGTGATATTGAAGAACTTACCTATATTTTAAATTGTACAACTTCTAATTTGATTGAAAAAATATTTGTCTACATAAATGTGTATACTAAAATGTTATTTTTCAATTATTATCATCTACTTACATTTTTATTCCAACAATTTAACAATAAATAACGGATATGCAAGAAAATATAATATCTTCCTTCATTCCTGAAAGAAAGTCAAAAAATGGTCCTTTATGTAGTTACAAGTCAAATCAAAAGACCAGATAATACAATTACGAACTGAAGTCTTCTAAAACCATTTCAGTTTCTTTAAAAATAATTGATTAAAGCAATAACTAATGACAGTCACCTCTTCCTATAAATGATAAGAGATATAATTATTATGTTTTTATAAAAAAAGTTAATAACTAATTTGTTTTTCATTCCAAATTTTCTCTGTATCACAATAATCCCGTTATCAAAATTTGTACAATTCGTGTTCCAAAAATTTTCAGCGATCAAAACGACACCAAAACTGAATAAAACGAATTTTCTGAATGTTGTAAATTATGAACAATACTTCAAGCGAACGTTTTATTAATTGAACGATATATTTTTTTCCTTGTGTCAATTCATGGCCCGACCGCAAAACAACTGATGAAAAAAAAAATTACCAAGTACACAATTATATATGAACGGTTTCGAACCTGTTGCATTCACTAAAAGTACTTTAATTTGTTTATCGTTTATCTACAAACTTCACTGCGTTCTACCAGAAAGTCAAAAAACCGCATCACGAACCGTTTGCGATCCGGTAGAATGCAAAAAAAAAGAAAGCAATTTTCTCCCTATTGAAGGACATAAGATTTATCATGTCCCCATGAAATACTGCTAAGGCAGGACGAATTTTCAATATTTGTTTGTTACTTCAGTCCTCTTTCAGTAGAAACATTTTTAAACACAAATCCTGTAAGTACTTGCGGTGAAGATAAAAAGTGGAACTTTTCTAGTACTTTTGTCCCTATTGGAACTTTTGAACAATATTGGGATTGTACTGCTTTTTTTTCACAGACGGTACTTTAGTGGGACTTGTATGGGGATTTCAAAAGGATTCGGTTGGAAATTTTTTTAATTCGGACTTATATAATTTTTTTACAAAAAAACGCTAAGATTTTTGTATTGATAAAAATTGGGTGAATAATTCGTTTTCAGTAGATATTTTTTGTTTTTTCAGGTCCTTTTCGTGCACGTGTTTCAATGATTTCAGTGGCGACAATTGCGGATTTGGACCACTCTGTAAGGAGGACCAACAGGATTTAGTGTGCCGAAATGGTGGCACATGTAGGTTAGTTCGAATATTTTGTATTACACTCTTAGAACATGTCTTGCAAGACAAATATCAGTTTAAAACAGAAATATTATATTTATAAGTACAGCGTAACTACAACTACATGACTTTAATTTTTCTGTATAATATTGTAAACTCAAAAAAAAGTCGGTTGAGAAATTGAAGAGGAACATAAAAATTTCCTTAGAATATTCTAAGAAGTCTGATTCCTCCAGAAAATGAGCAATGATAAAAGCCTCCAGATGCTTTAAGATTTAAAAAAGCAGCTTAGCATTCAAGCGAATTGCTTTTTAAGTCTGCTAAAAAGTTGCAGCTGCCAAGGCTATTGTTCTTGTGATATCTTGGTAATTTTTATTCCAAGCTCGTTATTCTCGTCAACTGGGGTGAAAATGAAGCCCTTAAGTCATAAAACCGACAATGGACGTGAATTCTCGCAATGGGCTTTGCGCGTAAATACAACAGTGCCCGTAATATCAATTAATAACGAACTTTACGCTTTTCGCCAGTCCTGCAGTTACAGCAAAATTCAATCTCTTAATAACATATATTCCAATTAATTAAAAAGGAGAAACATGTCCAGTGCTAATTGAATGCTTCCATGATCGGACTTTCTAAATTGGGATCGACAAAAGAAAAGCATACGCTAACAAGTTTCTGTTTAAATTTATTAATCGTTTGAAAATATAATTTTAATTTCGAGACTATTTTGAAGAATTTGATCCGGAAATACAAGGTTTCAACTATTTGGGTAGCAGTATGAGCTTCAGCTTGTTGCTCCATAGCAAATAAATTAAGAATAATACTATATAATAATAATACACCACTTTAACACCCACTTTAAAACTTTGGGGAAAACTTGCGACCTACATTTTGGTTGATTTTATCAAATATAGATGTAAATTTTTGTTTCTGAAATTCGAGCGAAATTGAGTTCTAAATAATATAATAATTTTTGTAAGTTTGAATAGATCTACGTTCTAGGATGCCTTTAATGAAGTGGGAAAGCTTTTCGACCTAAACTAATTTTATTTTACATTATTTTGTGTCTAAATTATTCTATTGCACAAAGTACATTATTATAAAGATATGAGACTAATTTGGACAGGTATAACGAATCAAAGAGGTTCAGAATATGTTTAAAAAATGTACAAAACAAAAGTCTTATATGTATATTCACGAAAATTAAAAACAATTTTTCAACCAAAAAATATTTGTAACATTTTTCAAGCAAAGTTTTAATTTTTTTCAGTGCAAAAAGTAGAAATAATTTTTTTTTATTTGGGTCCAGACGCAAGAGTAGGTATTTTTTGTCTCCTACTTACAAATTCTATGAGGATATTAAAAAAAAATCTGTAGGTCCTCTTTATCTGCGAGGATTTTGAGTTGTTATACATATCAGGTTCGACCTGTTTACACTTGATTCAAAGTAATTATTGGTTGTGATCATTATCAGTTTTAAAAACACGTCCTAAATCAAACTCGTCAAAGTCATACAGGCTTTTTTCAATGGCTTTTGCTACTATTTTAACACTTTTCTCGCCTCAATGTTATTTAAAACTAATTTCATCATCAACTGAGTAAAAAAGTCACAGTTTACTAACTAATTTGATTGTTTATTTAACTGTAAATTTGTGTCTCAGCCACTGAAACTTGAGTACCATTTTCAACTAGAGAATCAGTCAATAACGACTGGAATTTCAGTTACTTTTTAGTCTTTTTACAGAGTTCAAGTGAATTTTCGCCGTAAGTGAAATCTTGAAAAATGATTCACTGCATTTTCAGTGAAATTCCTGTCACATTTCACTGATTTTCCGGAGTAGAAGAAGTTCGGAAATTCACGAGCGCTTTACTGAAACTTTATTATTTTATTTTCTTTAATTATTATGCACTGATTTTTCATCCAATTTTCACTTAAATTTGGAAATCAGTGTGTAAATTATTATTATCTCCCGAAATATTAAACATTTTTCAATGGCAATCAGAGAAATATCCTTTTGTGCCAAAGGGATGTTTCTTGAAACAAAAGGAATTTCCTCTTAAAATTAAGGTTAAGAGAATCTCTTTGTAGCGAAAATGATCCTTTTGCGAAAAATTTCATTTAATCTTACAGCCAAATAATTATGTTCGTGTAAAAAAGATATTCACGTGGTCCAAAAGAAAAAAAAGGCAAGAGGACGATGCTTTTGTTTAAAAACAACATTTCTCTGATCCGTTATTGGGCTCATTTAAAGATGAATTTCGATATGAACTTGATATATAATAATTATTATTATCTTATATTATTTATTTATTTCTATATGAACGGAATTTTTCATAAAATTAAACGTTCAAGTATACCGCTGGGGCTAGTATTGCGTAAATGTCCATAATCCGAGCGAGCTAGAAATGGGTTACGTATACGGAAAATTCCATAATATGAGACAGACCGTGAAAATAATGAAAATTTTTCTTTACTTTTTGCTTGAGGCGTAATTTGCAACAGGAAAATTGTGAAAATTAAAAAAATACTTGCACTTGCACAGGGTGGACTCCATGCCTGATTTTAAATCCAACAAATTCTTTTTGAAAGTTATTGCTGCTATTTTGGACACTTTTTGACTCTAAAGCACGAATTGGACGTTTACTAAAGGCTGTACCGCTTAGATCGGTTTCATTCTAATTAACCGAAATTCTTTTTTTTGTGTGTACTTTTGAGATTTGGAAATTTCTTTGCGTCGGCACTTTTATAGTGTCGGATATTTTATAACGTTGGTAATTTGATTTTACGATTGTTCAAATTCGGTAATATCATAAGCTGACGGGAATATATTCATGAAATTTATAATTGTCATCAATTTCTGATTTCGGGAATTTTTTATTTCGAATATTTTCTTTTTCGGTAATTTTTCAGTATCATGAATTTTAATTTTCGAGGTTTCTTAGTCGTCGCTCAATACCTTCGGTTCAGTTTTTGGGTTTTAAAATTCCAAAAAATGTTCTATTAGCTAAAAAATCATGATGTTGTTCAATTTAGAATTTTTTGAAAATGTGTAAACCCCATGTATTTTTAATTGAGTTAATACTTTTTTTTGAAAAATTTAAATATGTCGAACCTGAAATTTTTCAGCTTGAATCAAAGAATCATGCAAATATTTTGATATATGGCAAAAAAAATCTTTTTCGTGATTTTAGAAATTTTAGATTCTGAATTTTGCTTGCGATTTTGTAATGCTTTGAACACGAAAAAGTTTTGTTTGCATGGAAGCAAAATAATATCATGTTTCTTCGATTCAAGCTAAAAAAAGGTTAGATTCGACATATTCAACTTGTTCGGAAGAAGTGTCTATTTAACTCAATCAAAAAACATACTTTTATCAAGTTGTCAAACAAATTTCAAGTGAGCAAAATTTTTCGTGTAATTTCTCCTTTTTTATTTGTGTATAATTGGTGACGACTTTGAGTTTCGCAACCCGAGCTATTACGCATGCGTCCAGCAGAATCGTTATCAAAAGTTATTAATAAATTTCCATACATTTTTGTAAATTAACATATATTTCCATAAATTTTTATAAAGTTCCATAAGCTTCCTTGAATTTAAATAATTTTTCCATAAATCGATGAAAGTTACCATAAATTTCTATAAATTTTATAAATAATAGTAATTTATGAAAATTTGATAAATTCATGATAATTTACGGCAATTTGGAAAATTTATGGTAATTTACTCATAACTTTGAATAGCTTTGATAACAGTTCTGCTGGACGCGTTAATTGTGCTCGAACTTTTTGGCTACATGCCTTTTTGTATGCTATATATATATATATGGCTTCTTGAGGTGCGTCGGTCCTAGAGCTACCCAACTGATCAGTCGTCCATATGAAAAACGAAAGTAAAAATTTCAGCAGGGTTGTTGTGAAAAATATAGTACGTGTCAAGGGGAGACAGCAGTTTCTCGACTCGTGAGAATGCCGCCTTCGCTTCGCTCGTGCCATAAACATCACACTTATCGGAAATTGCTGTCTTTCTCCCCTTGGCACGCAATCGACTATTTATCAAAATATAGGAGAGCATAGAGTCCTTAAAATGCCTTTTAATTAATGATAATACCGAAACTCTATCAAATAAATTATAAAACCGATATATTTAAATAAACATTTCATTTTGGAATAGATCAATAGAATGATTTTAAAAACTTATTTTTGTTACTGAAAGAAAAAAATTGAAATAAACAGTAAAAATATTGAATAATATGCAAAAATTTTGTTATACAATTATTTTTTTCACGTAAAGCGCATAGTTTTTATCATTTTTTTCTAAAAAGACATTTTGAAGTATAAAATAAGAAAATATAAAGAAAGTCAGTGTAGGCATTTTTCGTGAATCGAGTTTTTAAAAAAATCAAAATTTGTTATTTTAAAACATAAAAAATAGCTTATGTAAATAAATAAAATAATAATCAAAATAATAAATTAGATTGAAACCGAGCCAAGCGGTAAAGCCTTCAGTGAACTAGTGCAATTCGTGTTTTTCATACTCAAAAAGTGTCAAAAATAAAAGAAGTGCAATAACATTTCTAAAAAAATTGTTCGAAGTAAAATCTTTGGCTATCTCTATTTTCTCTACTAAACAAATAAGTAACCGAAGTTGAAAAAATCGATGTAATGTTTATAAAAATGATAATCATACACGTGTAAAAAAATTTCCTCAAAATATAATCTCTAAGTTGCTTTACAATCCTTATTCTAAACGACTAAATGCATTTTTGTGAATTTTTAAACTTTTACTATTCCTAATTCAGCCTCAGAATATCAATTTTCAAAATTCAATGTCAATAGGATTTCGTTGGTTCCTGATGCCCTCACAGCGAATCTGTGTTGTTATTAATTTCACGGAAATTTTCCTTTTGTCGGCGAATTTCGTTTTCATCTCAATTTAATATTTGGATATTTTGATATGAACTGCGAGCGAATGCAACAGGCGACGTGTAAATGTAACTATCGTGCTCGCTGATTTGGAACAAATATTTCAAAATTGCATGCACCATTTAGAGCGATGTACATTTGCAGCTCTGTTTCGAATACACTTTGATTTGTTATTTTAGGCACGTCGGTGCAGCAGCAGTGCGATGTCATTGTGCCACAGGATATGCAGGAAATGTTTGCGAGATTCCACCCACGCTCTCGCAGGACAGTGGTAAGGTGTACAATGCACTCACAACATATATCCCCTCTCCATTTTGTGGACGAACAATTTATTTTCCAATTATCGCAATAATCCCAGTTTGCTCCGCGCTGTTGCAAACAATAAAAAGGAAACAGAAATTGCTTTTCGCCAACGAGGTAATTTTCAAAGAAAACGAAAGTCGCTTCAAATTTCCAAGAACTTCAACATTTTAATCGCAATGAAAAATATAAACTAAAACTTAATTTTTAAAACAACCTTTCCTTTCGTATATCTCGAATTGATCGATACTAATCAGGATATTTAAACCTCAATTTAAACTTCTCCTCCGATGTTGAACGAGAAGCTTTCTAGGGTTTAGGATTTAATTGAAATGGTTCTTTTTGGAAGCACTTTACTGATTAATTTATTTGTAGGAAGCTCTGCGGGAATTCTAAGAATTGGTGTAAAAGGGGCAGAAAAATCAGCTTTAAATCATTCCTTTTTTGAAAGCTTCAATATAGAATTATATTCGCTGACAAAATTAATGCAAATAAAAATTATGTTCAGGGAGATATGAATCCAGGTTGCAGCGTTAAATGCAAAAACAACAAGAAAAAGGGTCCAATTAATTTCCACAACTCTTTTTCCGCTCTCGTGAAATAAAATTTACATGGTATTCGTTTCAGAAAATTAATTACAATGTATCCGCTGACACGTTGAATGTACTCGTTCATCAAACTGCTTCCATTACGTATATGATATATGAAAAAGGAACACCGACAAAATTGCAACCCCTTTTTTCTCAAAATATAGTGCATTGGTGTATCTCATTAACTATTAATATGTAACGTTTGTAACGTATGCCATCTGCAGTCCTCTCTAAAAACTTACTTTCTTCAAATTCAAATTTCGTTTCTCTCTTTTCTAGTGAAATTCATTTTAGAATTTGAGTCGGATGTTAACTAAAACTTGAACCTTAGCGTTTTTTAGCCAAAAAGGATTCAAATTCAACAAACGTTAGCTATCACAAAATAATTATTGATTAAGTTAAATGATCAAATTGGCCAGATTAACTTTTTTCTAATTTTATGAAATTTTGGAGAGCGACCCTTACGAAAGGGCCATTTTGGGAATCTAGCCTTTAGAGGACAATTTTGATCCGATTTGAGTGTCTTTTTTAACAAAATAAAATTCTACATATAGCTGCCATTTTTATAAGATATTCGCATGCATTCCAAGAATGCCAATAATTAGTAAATGAGCATTAATCATCTATCCCTCCTATATGGATGTCTTTAATACGCATTGAAATTAGGCACTGACTAGTATTAAAGTATTATAGATTTTTTTTTGTAAAACTAGCTGATCACATCCATGTTACGATACATGGATACTAATAACAAATTTTTAATAATATTAACAATTTTATAAACAGTATTTCTCTAAAAGAAAGTTTCCACTTTTTTCGGAATCAATTTTCGATCACTCAATGATGTACTCTTTGCTTTCTCATTTGGTGATATGAAACAGAATTCATCTAGAAGTGATAAATGTAACTTAAAGTTGAACAGATATCATCCCGTTGTGATACGTAAAATTATTTTTAAACAAGGCTTCTAATTAAAAAAAAAACAGTTTCAAATTATTGTATAATCAATCCTTTAATTTTAAAGCCCAGAAGTTTAAAATTATTTAATTTTGTTAAGGGTTAAAGTCAATATTCTCACAATTTAAAATGTATAATGCAAAGTTTGCTTTTATAAAGACTTTTTATTGAAGTTGTTTTAAATTGTCCAATTTTGAGGGCATTCAATATACAGGGTGGGCCATTTTAATCTATAGTGGATAATATGTCAGATGCTTGTGCAGATACGAAAAAATGTTTCAGACAAAAGTTGGAGGGGATAATGGGGGACATCTACGGGTACCA
>JAABKJ010008042.1:0-11548 GCA_011634705.1 Andricus grossulariae | reverse complement strand
AAAACACCCTAATAACATCAATAGGGACAATGGATATAATACCAATCCGATTTGGCTTTCCGTCCTCCCGGATTTTTAAAAAAAGACTTGATTGGCCAATCAAGTTCGAGCAGTTCCCACCATGGGGCGCTCTGGCCAATCAAGGCATCGTAGAGAATCTATATAAGAACAACATAACCTGAAACTTCAGTTTCAGGTCAGCCCTGAAGAAGTAAACTGCAATGTTCACGAAACATCGGCAAGTTTCGTAGTTTTGCACACGATTGAAAGCCGAAAAAGCTTTGAATTTTTTATTTCAATTTATTTTCAATTTATTAGGATTGATAGATTTAAAAATGTTTGTTTGTAAAATTCAGTACCGAGAGTTCTGATTTATGATTCGTATTTAGCAACATCATAAACATCAAATAAAACCTTCTTTGCCTTTTAAGGATCGATTTACAAAAAAATGTAAAGTCATACACTTCATTTTGGTTTGCGAAGAACGAAAATACCCAACTTGAAATGCTTATACAACAGTCACCATTTTGAATTTCAAAATACGGCAATGCATTTGAATTCAGCAATACCTTAGCCTTCGATACACCAAGTTTTAATAATTTTAAATTTAATTTGACAAGGTTGCAGATTTTTGACGCGGTTGTGACTAATTTCCCCACTCAGCGTCTCTCATGTCCCGGTCTACTGTACATCAACTATCTCAGCACCAGTAATGTGTGGATGCTCGTAATCCAAGCGGAACAGACTTCTTAGAGTATCATTCCTCAAAATTTGTTCTGTCATACTGGCATACCCGCCATCTATGCGAATTTTAACTCTTCGGTATTTACTATTACGATCTGCTATACGAGCTATGAATGGATACAATTGTCGAGATCCCACGAGTCCAATGATGTACTTGCGCTCCTTATCTGTTCCTACATAGTAAACCCCTCCTTCTAACCGAACAGGACGTCCTTGAGAATCTAGGTAATGACGAACATTGAGTAGCTGAATTGGTGCAGCATGAACTGCGTCTTCTTTATGCGACCTAACAAAGACTGCAAAAAGAAAGTATAAATAGGAAATTATTCCTTGCGTTAAATATAGAATATATGCGGTTTGCTCACTGCGAGTGTGAAGGCTCAGCACGTCCTCGAAGGTGAAGCGAAGCCGAGCCGGATGTTGAGTGATATGCCTTCACGCGAGCAGGGAGCACCCGACCGCAAGGCCTCTTCTTTTAAAATTGTGATAAGTCAGTGTGGTTATATTCGATGTCTGTAAATAGTAGGTGATCTCAGTTTTTGCATTGATATTTGTAAAAAAAACATGTCATTCTATGAAGAGGCGAAGAAGTTAGTATTGGGTCTTCACACTCGCATTGAGCAAACCGAATTAAAACGTCATTATGACTTCTGTGCTATGACAGGAAAAAGTATTATTTTTTATAGAGAAAGTTTCAAACATACTTCCATTTTTTTTAAATGGTCGAATTTGAATCAATCATAGTCAATTTTTTTGGGAAAACTTTCCTTACAATTCTGTTGTTTCCCATGTTAAAAATGATTCAAAAATCTTTAAATATAGTTATTTGCATAAAAATGGTATTTATTCAAAAATATATTTAAACGTTTTCAGTCATAGAAAAATTTACTCTCAAAATTGGAACAATAGGATTGTAGAGAGTGTTTTCCCCAAAGAACTAAGTTATCATTCATTAAAATTCAACCATTTTTCAAAAGTCTGTAAGAAACGATAGTAAAAAATAATTGTATAATCAAACAAACTTACCTGTACGTGAAGTTCGATTATAATTATACGAAGGCGCCTCGTTCGAAGATGATTACATGTAGTAGTGTCTAATTATCAGGAGTTTCACAACGTTCGGAGCTTTGAATTAAGAAACAAAAATCCCCATGGTGATGCACTTGTTTGTTTGCATGCTCAGGTAACTTCATATTTTTAGAGTCTATTTACTTATAAAATAAGAAAAGCATAACCTTAAATTGATTAAATGATCGATGATTACAAGGCTAAAAGACGATATGGGATATCAGTGGGAGGGAAATGTAATCATCTTCGAACGAGGCGCCTTCGCATAATTATAATCAAACTTTACGTACACGTAAGTTCGTTTGATTATACAACTATGCTCAGCACCTCGTTCTCGAGATTACATGTAGATTTGTAGAGATAAGGGATCTTTTCTTATTTTTCCTTTCGTTTTTGATTTTATTCCTTTCCTTCTTAAAAAAAGATGAACATAATAATGAAACTGATTGAACAAAGATAATATTATATGCTAAATATCATTCTGTCTGCAAAATAAATAAACCAAACGAGCTATTTGAATTCTGAATTGGCAGGTTATAAAAATGTGCGCAAGTTCGCGAAGCCCTTGTCCAATCCGTTGCACGGTTTATAGTACTTATATCAACCCCTTTCCTCAATGCTGATGAAGTAGATGTATGCCTTGTAGTTTAAGCCGAGAAGGTGTCCATGTCTACATCTGACTTTTCTAGATGGGACTTAACCCAATGAATAATAGTTTAGGAACCCACAGGTTTGTAAAGTTTTCTCGCCGATATGAACAAACTACGATTGTCGCCTCTTAGATTTTTTGTCACCTCTAAATAAGCCAAAACAGCCAAAACACAAACATCGGGCCTCTCCAGGTAAAAAAGTAGGATTAAATGTGCTAGGCATCGACCTGGGTTTGAAGTTTTAATTAAATCAGGTATCTTGATTTTTAGTTCAGATTTTGTAACTTCAATGTTAATTATATTAATTAAGACTAATATTTGAAGCCTAGGAGCTGATATAAGGGCCAACAATGTTGCATTTTTTCTGAAATTTCGATGATATTGAGAGTCTTTGATACTGACAGATTTTCTATAAATTGTGGAACAGGTGTTGTGTCCCACGCAGTGGAGTATTTGGGTCGAACCGTTCTTTGTCTAAAGACTCCTTCAAAGAATCTATTGAGCAGGGGATCTTTGGATACTTCAGTGTTCAATATTACCGAGGTTGCCGACCGAGCAGTGTTTAAACTACCATACTTCGCCCCATTGTTAAATTTCGTCGTCAAGAACTCTATTATAAATTCGAAATTCGCTTGATAGATATCAAATCCTTTGATTTTTGAAAAATCCGCCCATTCTCTTAATAGTCCAGAGTACTGTTTACGTGTAGCATCGAATATGGATGACATTTAAAAACTTAAAGATTCCTCAGGAATTCCTTTTCTTGAGAAGGACTCCCGGATAATCTCACTGACATCAGCTTGAGCTTTTTGGACAGTGGATGAATTTTCGTCCTGCAAGGTGAGAGTAATAAGTTTGGAGAAGGATCAAAGTACAAAATTGCTTCTTTAGTTAAAGAAATTAATAAAGGAAACCATGGCTGGGGTGGTCAGTATGGCACTACAATAATTCCGCTAGCTTGATCATAAACAATTTTTATCAAGTTAGGTAAAATTAGTGCAAAAGGTTGAAAAGCATAAAAGGCCTTATTTTTCCATTGTATAGTGAAAGCATCTACAAATTTTGCTTCAGAATCTGGAAAACGAGCGGAAAAGACCTTGCATTTTGAATTAAGACCTATTGCAAATAAGTAAATATTAGGACAACCGAGTTCAGAAACGATCTTTTTGTATGTTTTATCAGAAAGTTCCCATTCTGTACATATAATAGTAACTCTAGGGGCTCTATCTGGCTCCACATTTTGCTTTGAAGCAATGTAAGATGCCACGATCCATATTTTCCGCTTTTCGCACCATTGCCAAATATCACGAGCTATAGCAGTAGTGTTATCTAGCCTCAATAAAATTTCACAAGAAGACAATCGATCCACGAAAATTTTTAAAGCATAACAAGCGGCCAAGAGTTTCAAGTAATTTATATGGAAAAATTTTTCTGTTTCACTCCAGAAACGCTGAGCACACATCTCGTTACAGTGTGTCCCCCAAACTGTTAATGACGCATCTGAGTTCATTTCAATGAAAAATTTACGAGTTCTAATAGGGTTACAACCTAGGGATAGATTCATCTTCCACCATTCTATATCACCCTTAAGATCCTCTTGGATCACCATTTTGGCATCATAGTTATCGCCATTCAGCAGTAAAGCTATATATTTTGCGCGTTCCAGTCGTTTTCAATATATAAAACTGTACGCCAGAACAGGGCAGCAAGGATTTAACACGCCTAAAAGCTGAGAAAATTTGCCAATCCTCCACTCAGAGCCTGTTTTGAAAGAATTCAACAAATCTACCGTATGAGATTGTGTCTTTTCTGTTATTTCCAATGTGAAATCTTTTGAATTCAGAATAAATCCTAGGTATTTACATTGCTGAAAGGGCGTTAAAGAACTTTTTCCATAATCGCTTCATGAAGTCCGAATGGAAGACAAACGAATTGTTACAATACACCTTCAAATCGGAATCTTACAAATTTCTTACTATTATCATGAAGGGGGATAAGAAAAAAGATATCTTTTAAGTCAATTAAGCACATGAAAGCATTGGGTGTTAATAAACTCTTCGCCACCCGAATTTCTTCCATCTTAAAATGACGTGACTCAACATATTTATTTAATTTTTTTTAATTAAGAATGAATGTGTCTGATCCATTGGATTTTGTAGTCAAGAAAAAGGGCGATACATATTGACCCTCACAATCTTCCCATACCTCAATTGCTTTTTTGAACAAAAGGTTATTAATCTCGTTTTGCAGAGATTTCCATTCTTCAGACGGTCGAGCTACATTCATATGAGGATGTAACTGATAAGGCTTAACCTTAAAAGTAATTTTATGACCTTTAATAGTGTTCAAGATAGTGACATCTTGAGTAATACCCTTCCACACATGATAAAATCCCTTAAGTCTGCCAGGTGTCTTGCTTACACCTAATATTTCTTCACTGATTGAAGGAGAGGTTGATTTGATTGTCGTAGAGCATTCTGAGATCCTCGAGGCTGATTCGATTGAGTCTTGTTCGTCTTGAATTTCAAATTGTGTCGAGGTTTCTACGATACCCATCGATATTTACCCATCGGACGGGGTTTTGCAGATGAGCTCTTCCAGTTTCCCTGATTCGCAGATGTCGGCTTCTCAGCTGTTGATTTTTCTACGGCTTTAATTTTAGCACAAGCTTTCTCATTTTCTTGTGCTTCCTTAGTTTGCTCTGAAAGTTTAGTGCCAAATAACCACTCATTCGACATAGTCGCTTCAAAAGTCGGTTTCAGCGCTTTATTCATTAACGGTGTAATGAATGGTTTTGTGCAGAGATTGCTGGTGAAAAACATCTGACAGCATCATCCAGCGTCACCCATGCGCTCAAGGAGAGCGAGGCAATCAACGCTCTCCTCCGATTGTTCTAAAAGCATCGAGATGGCAGACCCAGGCGATACGCTGTCCCAACACAATTTTGCGTTAGAAAAAAAATGATGGTCTCGTTTTTCATCTATATCAGACATCGCAGATGTACTTTATGGATTAACCTTGGGAGCTTCAGTCAAGAAAGACCCTTTTCGCGAATATTTATTCAGGATTTTCTTCCTGCATTCTTCTTTGAGACCTTCTTTAATTATTTTTTCTTAAATAGTTTTCACTTTCGTGGTTAAATCAGATTGAATCTCTGCCGGAATACTCGAGCCTTCTCCTAAAATTTCCAGAACATCTGAATCAACGCTGGGATTCTTTCCCACGTTCTTATCGGACAGAACAATCAGATCTGAGTCTTTCGGATTATCATCGGAACTCTTTTTTAAACTTGCCAATCCTGCAAAAATTCTTACATTTCTGTCCAGCGCGAGATAACGTGAATTTGAATTAAATTTGGGAAGATAAAAAATTATACGTGCGAACCTCCTTTCACAACAAAACAATATGAAGTTACTTGAGCATGCAAACAAACAGGTGCATCACCATGGGAATTTTTTTTTTAATTCAAAGCTCTGAACATTGTCAAACTCCTGATAACCAGACACTACTACATGTAATTTCGGGAACGAGCCGGTAAGTATAATTCAATTGAAAAAACACTGTTAAAATAAATTTTTTTTTGAAATTTTACAACTTTTTAACGAAAAATAAACTTTTGTTTAAAAATAGCAATTTTAAATTATTTTTGCTAAAACTAATATTTCGTTTCAAAAACGGCCACATCCTATTATTGTTTAAAAATTGCAAATATTGTAAAAATGGCTTAATATTGAGCATATAATTTAAAACCTATTCTTATTTAGAAGAACTGATTTCTAGTGAAAAATATAAGCATAACCTACAATTATTCGGAAATGTTGAAAATACTTCAAAATCCCATGATTTTTTATTCAAAGTACCGATTTCCGGTATAAAACCTAAAATTCTTGCTTGATGATAAATTTTCTTCATAAATCCTAACGTCATGTTAGAAAAACTAATACAACCTGGAATATTTAGACAATTTAAGCCTTCTTTGAAAAATTATGATTTTATATAATAAATTTCTTATTGAATACTTATTTCCAGCGAAAGTTGTGAATTTAATTATGCCTAATGCTAATTTAAAAAATCTTATCATTTTATAAATTAGAAAAAACAATTTTCGATAGAAACACTGAGATGACTCCTCTCTTTATTAATAAATTTAATGCTTTTACAATAATTCATTATAATAAAAAGAAGTCTTTCGTGTTCCAATCAAGTGCAAAACTACGAATATTGCCGACGTTTCGTGAACATTGCAGCTCACTTCTTTAAGGCTAATCTGAATTCCCGGAGGACGGAAAGCCTAATCGGATTGGTATTATATCCATTGTCCCTATTGATGTTATTAGGGTGTTTTGATATTTCGATTGCTTCTCTATGTTAAAATGCTATGTCATGTTTTGATATCATGCTCAGCTAGCAGGACAGCCAAAATCTTACGCCAAGCCCAACTTCCCTCCTGAAACTTGACAAAATAAAAAAAACAGCAATTAAAGAACTCAATCGGAATGAAGACATCGTAATTTTACCAGCAGACAAAGGAAACACAACAGAAATAATGTATAAATCAGACTATAACAACAAAATAATGGAACTTCTAACTGACGATACATATAAAAAACTCAAAAAAGACCCTACAAAAACAATAGTCAGAAAAACAATAATCCCTCTAAAAGACTCTAAACTTGACAGCGAAAAAATAACTGAATTAAAACCTACTAATCCCATCTCCCCAAAACATTACGGACAAAATAAACAAGAACAACATTCCACTCAGACCGATCGTCAGCGCAATAAACTCACCAACTTACAACCTAGTACGCTTACTTATTAAAAAAGTTAATCCTTTCACAGGAAACTCTATCATATACGCCCAAAACTCTTTTGACTTTATCCAAAAGATACAACAGATGCAGATTCAACCCCAAGATATCCTAGTGAGTTTCGACGTAGTATCTATCTTTACGAAAGAACCAATCTATGATAGAATCGATATTAATAAATCCTTTGCAAACTTTCCCTCCGGTCTTATACCTTTGATAGAACACTATCTCGATAATACCTACTTCTCTTACCAAAACTATTTCTACGAACAAAACTTAGGAACAGCAATGGGATCTACAATCTCACCTGTAATAGCCAACATCTTTATGGAACATCCAGACACTTTTGTAATCTGCTGACATGGACAGGATAGACCACACATGTTTTCCGATTTCGTTAATCAATTACACCCTAATATCCACTTCACCATAGAAATTAAACAAAACAGAAAATTGCCTTTCTTAAAACTACTAGTTTACAAAAGATCTGATAACACATTAGGGTATGACGTTTACAGAAAACCCATCCATACGAATAGATATTCACAAGCCTCCTCCCACTACCACCCATATCAAAAGCAATCGGTCATCAACTCCCTTGTATACAGAGCTGTCTTCATAACAGATAAAGATAACTCACAAAAATAATTACAGAACGTTCAACAGATCCTAATGCAGGACAATTACACATACAAACAAATTGATGAAGCCATAAGAAAATACACTCGAGACAACTAGTCAACACAGCTTGCCACTAAAGAAAGAGAGAGAAAAACTACCACCATCCTACCCTACATCCAAAGTATCACAGAACAAAGAGGAAGAATTCTGAACAAACACAACATCAAAACCATATTTAAACCACCTACAAAAATAGGGCAACTTCTAAATAATCCAGAAGATAAGAAGGCAATGCATATAATACCAATCCGATTCGGCTTTCCGGCCTCCCGGGGTTTCTAAAAAGACTTGATTAGCCAAGCACAGTCATCGTAGAGAATATATATCAGAACAAAATTACCTAAAACTGCAGTTTTAGGATAGCCCTGAAGAGGTAAAATTTAATGATCACGAAACGTTTGCAAGATTTGTACTTTTGCACACGATTGAAACCCGAAAAACCTCGTTTCAATTCAATATATACACCATTTTCAGAAACTAAAAATATGTATTTTTCTTTAAGAATTATCTCCGTATGTTGTTTAGTGTCGGAGATGTCACCTCACTACTCTTTTGTTATGAAAAAAATAACAAATTATTATTTCTGACTCTAAAATTTACAATTCTGCACAGAAGGGACCAAAGAAATTTAAATATTTTTTGAAGAGTTTTTCGTAGTTTAATTTCAGGGAATAACATCCAATCAAAGTTTAGTATACTGAAATAATCGTTACACAGTGAATCCCCGAGATATTATTTATCTGAAGCTGGAAAAAAACACCGAAAATAATTGAAAAGTACAATTAGCCGACGACAGATTATTTTTATCACGAGGCAGATGAAAATTATTCGTCATCGGATAATTGTAGTTGTCAAATGTTTGCAAAGTTTGTATCCACTTGAGATAAATAATATCTTAGGGATTTACTCTGGAGATAATAGCACTTTTTAACCTTCCACTCATCAGCAAATAATTGTTAATCAATTGAAAATTTCAAAACCCTGTATTGGCAAAATCAACTGAAAATTTCAAAACTCTGTATTGGCAAAACCTTTATCTGCATCATGTACTTCGTCCTATATTTTTATTTTTTGTCTGTTGAGATTTTCGCTATAATCGGTACAAAAACGGATGGCTCTTTATTTTTTGGGCAATAGAGGCAAACTGTATGTACTTGACTAGCCCCTTATTTTAATTTATACATGGGTATGCGTTGGGGGAAAAAGTTATTTTAATTTCAGGAATTTCGAATTAGAAATAAACAAACTACAGCTAATAATCCAATTTATATTATAGAAATTATTATATTTACCAAAAAAAATAGTAAAGGGCACTAAGATGTAATACAGAGTACCTATCACGGTCCTCATCTTCTTGAAATAAAATAAAAAACACTTATGAAAAATTTCGGTAAGAGTGTAAAGATCGAATATTCTTCAAAATGTTACAGTTTACATTACGCTTGTCAATTTCTCATCAGTTCTACTAAATTATTTGTAATAAATATCTTTGTTTCTTCCACTCTGATGTCCTAACAATATTTCAGATTTATTACATTCCTATGTACTATAAAGAGGAAAATCATAAGTTATTACGCAATGGAAAGATCAATAATTGGTTTTCATACGCCATGGTAACGTGTTATTTATTCATTAAAAAAATAGGCATTATTTCCACTCGAGAAAGTACATATTAGTTTTCTCATGAAACCAGTTTTATATATTTTGTATTGCAAAAGTCTCTTGTCATACTGTAAACATAATTAACAAAAGTATTTGTCTTCTTTCAACGTTATTTGTATCGAATCTTCATTTAATTATTTTGTATTCCGTTTCAATTTTTATATTATTTTAAATAATAAATGGTGTACTATGTACATGTGTATGTTTTTTTAAAAAAGAAGGCTACAATCCTCTCAGCAGGTTAGGGGCCATCCATAAATTACGCAATAAATTGTTTGCTAATTATTTACCTCTCCCCTCCACTATATCACAATTCGTAACAACATTTTTTGGACCCGTCCCCCTGAGTTATTAATCACCCAAGACACCTGAATTACCATTTCTTCATTTACACGTTTGATTAAAGGTCAAAGCATCGACAACTGGAATTTGGTGATTGTGAATTCTCTTTTGTTAAAGCTCCTTCGGTTTTGACGAACATATTCTCATCACGTATCTCGTGCTTCGTACTCGATTTTGTGCCTGGATTTGCTCATTCAGATATTGCAAAATGAAGTACAAACCTTATTATTACCATGATTAATTTAGTATTTGTTTCTTATTTTACATTACATTTTATTCTCAGATACCCTGAAAAATGTACCATTTCAATAAATTTATATTATTACAATTCATAATATGCATTGGGATTGAAACATACATATTTAGATTGTCATGCTTTTATGATTGACAAAAAAGTGCCTATCCTATGTGGAGAAAAAAACAATTTTGTTATTAAACATTTTATTGTAACTTGTGTTGTTTTTCCGTAAATTTAATTCGTTTAGTCTCAATGTTATTTTTTAAAATTTAAACTAAAGATACGCATCCTAGCGTAAAGTGGTTTTGCGCAAATATAATATATAATTATATAATATAATTTAGGCGAAAAGTTTCCTCTTGTTAAATTGGTCAGGGAACACGAAGAGGTGGGCAAAGGTGCGTTTCTGTACAAAGCAGCGGAGGAGGCTGCTGAAACACTCGGCCTTGATTTCAATATCAGGGGTGATCAAAATGCATAAAATCTTATCCATCTGGAGTACTCACTCCTGAAGGCCCGAATTAAGAAAGCACAGAAAAAAAAAACTTCCACGAACAGCTCCTCGAGAAGAATATGTACGGCATCGTGCCCAGAAGTGTGGAGGATCTGTCGATGTCGTAGAAGCTAACGTTTGCTTTCCTTAAATCACCCGTATTGAACTCGGGTACGGAGGATTTCATTTTGGTATGTCAAGACGGTGTCATTTCCACTCTAACATACCGTCGCCACATTTCGAGCCAAGACATTCCCGATGATAGCTTCAGAGCGTGTCATGCACACCCCGAGCATCTATGACACATACTATCTAGTTGTCCAACTCATGCAGGAACGACCTACATCCAAAGGCATAATGCGGCACTAATAGTGCTTTATTATCATCTCTGTCACTTTTACGGCATCAGCCCAAATACCGCTCCGCCAAATGCTCCTAGGGAAATAGAGTCAATTGTCGAAAATGAGAAGTGCCATATATACTGGAATTTCATATTCTCGACAGTTGTTTCTGTTGCGCACTCAAGGTCTGACATAGTTCTTCTTGACTTGGAGAAACGAACCATGTTCGTTATCGAATTTTCGGCATCAGCTTTGCCAGATTATTGTATTGAATTCGTCGCTTCAAACTGGCATAAATATCGTCAAGAACTACACAGGAGAGATTGAGATGGACTTTGGATTGGATGAATGCGCCAAAATTCACCTAAAGAAAGGAAAGATTGTTGGCGTTCCCAAGGACCCTGAGCTTGTGGATATAAGTGTTATTAGACATCTTAACATTGGAGAGACCTATACATACCTGGGCGTGCCTGAAAGCCGCATTCAGGACGTGACATCAGTAAAGGAGTCTCTCCGAA
>JAABKJ010008041.1:0-11548 GCA_011634705.1 Andricus grossulariae | reverse complement strand
CACTATGTTGATATTCAAAACGACCCGTCTGCCTCCGCCATCTTGCGATCGCAGCGCCATGAGTTCGGTTCCCAATACGAATATGTCGCAGGCTTCTAGAGGTCTAGAGTCCAAGTACCTTGATTATTTAGGCATTCAGAAGAATACTCACCTATTCTTCTGAAAGCCTGATACATTTTAGTTTAAGTTCATGTTTTCACAGGATTCAAAGGTAAACATTTTTTTTTCAATTTGCCTCATTATGATCATATAATATTATTAATGAAAAATGATGAAGAAAAATGTAATTAATTAAATAATCATTTAATTGGAAGTAAATTTCGCCATTTACTTTTTTCCGTGACCGAATTGCAAAAAAAATACAATGTTCTCTTCTTTTTATTGAGTTTCTTTTTCAAATCTTTATTTGTATAATAATTATAAGAGGTTATCAACTTTAAATTAAATGACAATTGTTCACTTTTTAGTAAATTTTCATTTTAATTTCTTAGTAAATGACTGAATTCATCATTTTACGTGCATAATTTGAACACTGCACAAACTTTTTTTATGGAATTTAATCAATTTTACTATTTTAAATTGTAACTTGTTCTAAGTATTCTTTGGAATGCCTAAATAAACTAGGCACTTGGACGCCAGGTGTAGCTTTCGTCCCAAAATCTTCTGGACGATGGCAGTCGGCTGAATGCCTGAATCCTCTGAAAGGCTACGATATATACACGCATACTACGAATTCTAAGCCAGTAGCGCACTGAAATTTTTACCATGCGGACCCGTGAATTTTTTTCAATATACACGGAAAAAATAAGTCTTGGATTTCCTAGATTAGTGCTGGACTTTTGGACGGGCCATCATTTTTATAAAGTCTCGTATACTTTCTATAAAGGGGTTATAAATTTTCATGGAAAAATTAAAAAAGTCATGGAAGTTTTCAAGCACAGTCAAGAAACAATAATCTTGGAATTTTTATCAGAAAGATTACAAAAAAAAAGGTATACAGTCATGAAATGGTTATAAAAAAAACTCTTCATATTTTCGAAGACTTGAATTGAATAAGTGCGTGATTCAGAAACGAACAACTCGATTAGGAGTCAGGGAAACACTCCATGACTGCCTGCGAGAATTTGCAGAGGTGCGTTTAGTGACAAATTCACATTGGTATGAATGTAGTAGACACTGAAAGAAGACTCAGTGCTCCCAAAACTTGGGTCTTTTCGCACTGCGCATGCGTTAAGTCGGCAAACAGATAAGTTACCATTGGCTTGCTTATTGAAAATGATTGAATGTGCAAATAAATTGTTTACAATAAAAAGTAATTGTAAAACGCATCAAGATATTAGGAATGATTTAAAATTAATTATTATTTATGATACAGAAGGTATGCCTTCCTTTGAATTTAAAATCGGTCATTTATTTATATCAAATTCCTTCAACAAAGTTGCACGATTGTTTCTTAAACATACATTTACAGGCTTCACAATTTGTAGTAGTATTAAGCATACCTACGTTATTCTCAATCTTCGCGATATTACTTATAATACACTTCTTTCTATTCGAAATAAATTAGAAGATGGCTATTATTACATTGCAAAAAACTGGATGTAAGCAGATCTTATTTTTATGTTCGTATTTCTGCATATACAATATTTATAAAAATATTGAAATAAAATATAAGAATTGGTCTCATAATAGAATAAAATGGGATTCGTTTAATTCTAAAAACATTTACATAAAACCCATCTTCACATTTATAATTTTAATAAATAAATAAAAAGTTGTTCAGAAGTTAATCGAGTCAACACTAATACTTCTTGAAGCACTAAGATGTCCCCGAGATATTACGAAAATAATTTCCCTATTTATTTAACAAAATTTATTATTCTGATATAGAATCTAGAATACTTTTCGTCGATTGCTGTTAAAATTGCTATTTCTCATCAAAATTTAATTTGAAACAACCATGTTTTTAATAACATTCTATAAAAGTATTTTCAAATCTATTGCAATAATTTTTTCATCTTTTAAGAGTGTAAACGCTAGTTAGTTTTTGCCCAAGTTTAAAATTTTGTTTATCAATAATTTATTGATGTAATTTGGTAAATACATAAGTTTTATTAAAATAAATTGTTTATAGTTCGATTTTTTGTTGATTTGTTATTAATTTCTTCAATCTAGAATCAAATTCTTTTACTTAAAAAATAAAAATAACACAATTTAATTTTTGAACATAAATTTTATCATGTGCTGTAGTACAATGTGATTATTTATTTATACTACATATGAAATTGTCTGAAAAAAAATTTCCATTACATGGACTTTATATTTTTTCCATAGAATCGAATGGTGCAATTAGTTTTTATGTTATATCTCACAAATTTGAAAAAACTATTGGAACAATTTTAGTTTAAATACATAAGAAACATATTCTTCTAAGTGAAATCATCCCTTGGTAAAAAAATAATTTTTCGTAAAAAATTATATTTTCCAATTATTTAGACAAAAATTTATTAAACACTGTAATTAATTTGTTATACAAAGTCAGTCTGGCAGCAAGTTGTCTAATTCGCAGCCCTCACCCAGATTATTTTTACGCGGGCATGCAGTTTTCAGCTGTAGCACAACGCCAAGATTTTTTAACGTATTTTCAACCCGAATGATTAGCCGAGTGGCTTCTCAGCGGTTAGGAACGAGTTGCGTTAGTCTAGACTGTCTAGGCACAAAAAGAATTTAAAAAAATTAGTTTAAACAAAATCAAATAATTTTTAAAAATCTAGCTAGCAATTTTAAATTTGCCTTTGGAATTTGGAATTTGTATGCAATATTTGAGTTTTTTCACTAAGAAAACATCAATCTTATAAGTTTTATACAAATCGGATAATTTATATAAGATCTTGGTCGGCATATTATAAGCGCTATTTTTAATTTTTATTCTTTGATTTGGTCTTTTGAATCTGTGATTCAGAAAACCCTTAAATTATGAGTTTTATACAATTTGGAATATTTTTTGACTAGTTTTTCCGTGTTTCTATCCCACTGTGGAACACAACGGTCATGGAGATTTCATCGTGCCGGACGATGGATGCAAATTTTTTTCTCCTAAACAATTGGCTATGCCACTATTATCCGTACAGAACTTGTAAAACACATTTAGACCTTTATTTAAGAAAAAAAATACATTTTCAAAAACGGGATTTTTCTTCATTATGAAGAGACTGAATATGGTAAGTGATAGCCAAATCCCAATCAAAACGAAAATTCTTGTGATCACTCAACTCTAACTTCACCATATTCAAAAATCATAAGAACATGGCTATGAATGATAATAGTGATTATAACTCCCTAAAAATGTCCTTCTGTTTGGTGCCGTTTAAGAGCAGAGGTGTTATTCACTGGTTTTAAAGGTACAATAAGAAAATACAAATATATTTTAGGTTGAGTATTGCTTTCCTGCAAAATATGCCGGATTTTAATATTCTCTTTCGGTATATTTTATCGTCAAAGTAATTTCTTTGTTGGCCAGATTCTAAAGGATTTCAGGTTAAGTCTAACAAATTTAAAAATTCATCTCCGTCAAAATATGCTGCAATAGAAAATGATAAGGTGATCTTTGTGAATGTAGGTTATGTTTCATCTATATGCACTAGAGTCCCGCTGTACTGGCCGTTTCAGGAGCACCCTCAATGGCCTGCACACTATCTCGGGACTCTCCAAACCGTTCTTCTTCTCCTTCTTGCTTGTGGCTTCTTATAGTGCCGAACCGTAAGCATAGCAACTCCGCTGACCTTGCAAGCGCATCTCTCTTGCCCCCTTGGACCGCCATGTCTTGTCTATCGGGAACCAGTATAGCGGGACTCTAGTGTGTATATATATATATACCCCCACGAAAGCTTGGAAAGGGCGACAAGTGTGACCGAACTCTCGCTTGGATTCTAAAGAATTCCGAAGAATTCAAGATTAATTCCAACAAGCTGAAAAATCCAACTGAAAATAGTTTTGAGGTTTTATCAGGGGAGGAATGTGACAATCTCTTTTTGCCCTTCAACATATAATCTTGCATTTCTTGTTGACGAAATGAGGTTAGGTACTCCTCTCGCCAGAAGAGAAAAATATGCCGGAAAAGAAAATTGAAATCCGGCAAAATATAACGGAAGAGAATACATAACAAATATATTATATCTACTTGAGTTTTATGATAACATTTTGATTTAAATATATTCTTAAGTGTAATATTTTAACATCTGAAAGCATTGCGAGGTACGAAATACCTTTTTCTCGAAATTATTTATGAAAATAAATTCATAAATTTCGTACTGGACGAGGATAATAACCCGCGTGGCAGTATCTATTTTAAATTCTCATAATTTTAGTTAATGCATTTTTATATACTAGGACGTGTCGTTCACTATAAGGATGCCGGAAATACCCCTGTTTACCCTATGCTTGTATAAATAATATTAATAAAAAACGTGCACAAATATTTTCCGTTTCAAGAAAGCAGACGTAGTGTCGGCATTCGAAATTAATTTTTGCACACTTCCTAACAACCCTGGAGAACAAAAGGAAAAGCAATAATAATAATAATAATAAGAGGGATAGCAAAGGTTAGGATGCAAGAAAGCGTGGGTCCTTTGAGGCTGGATCCGTCTCGTTCCTGGGTTCGTAGCCTCGGATTGCAATTTCGTGAGTCCAAGAAGGAAAGCAAAGGGGTGAGAGGACGAGGGAGAAGAAGAGCGTGAAGGGAGAGTAAAATGGCCGCCGGCAGAGAGTAGTTTTGCTTGCAGGGGGGTCAGCTGCGAGGGTGGCCAAGGGGGTGGTAGAAACGAACGGTTGGTGAGAAGGGGGTGAAGTAAGGGGGTGGGCTGCTAGCCACAACCCCTTAAGGGTCGAACGAACCCTTGCACTACCACACCGGGTCCAAGAGCTCCTAGCCTCTCTTCAGCTCTCTCTCACTCTTCCTCTTTCACCATCTTTCTCTTCCTCACCATCTCTCTCTTCCTCACTTTCTCTCTCGTGTTTATTCGCTCTCTCTCTCTCCCTCTGCTCTCGGTACCACCCTCTCTTTTCACCCTGTAGCTGAACAACCTTTATATCTACATCCACTATACCGACTACATCACTATACGTAGCACCGACCACCCCGAACGCTCCAGTAGAGAGTAGTCCGAGAAAGAGCGATTCTGTGAGGACCAGAGAGTGAGTGAGATAGAGAGATGAGTCACGGTTGTGGAAAGTACGAGAGCCCAAGAGGACGGCGGTCTTAGGTAAGGGTGGAATTTTAACATTGGGGCTAGCCTTAAAATACACGCCTCGCGAAATGCCAAGCGTGAATTAGAGACTCTCAGAGCGCACTTCGTGTACATTGGTCTGGACTGTTTGGAATTTTTACGTCCCTACGGTTTGCACCCTTTATGTATACTTCGTCTCTTTGCCGAGACGAGCAGATAAAGTATACGATTCTGAAAATGATTCCAAGAAGGAAGTTTGTGTAACGTGTTTTGAGAAACCAAAGTTGAGATGTTTTTAATTAGTAGCTAATCATTGAATTCACTTCCACTCATTTATAATTGTATACATGAATCTCGAAATTATCGAGCACTTGAAATTAATAAAAATAACTGAGGGGCCATTCAAGTATTACATAACGCCTTTGGGTACAGTGGTGGGGGGAGGGGGGGGAGCTCAGATTTAGCGCGACTTCCATATTAAAAATAGACGTGCATTTAACACAAAAAAAAGTTCGTACGTAATAGTTGAAGAGCTCTTGATGTAATATCTCATGTTGATTATAATAATACTTGGATATAGGAAAAAGGGTCAACATGTGCTCGCCCTATATTCAAATCAGTAAGAAATCAGTGGCAAGCAGCGATGTACGTCTGGCTACTGCACAGAAAAAATATTTCTGTTTCAAGGCAAATCAGAATTTCTAAATAAAATTTTTTAAAATAAAAACGTACTTATGAGATTTGTACAAAATCTTGCAGAGAATAAAATGACCCTGAGAATATTAGGATTAGATCAGAATTGGAACTTTTACGTGAAGAGAAAGAAAATACATACAATTATAAATATTTAATGTTAAATGAACAATTTTAACCTGAAATATTTTTTTCTGAAGTCCGACTTCAGTTCTCTTCAAAAATTAGTCACAATCAACAATGGCAATATTCTCCTCGATTTTATCAATCATTTTTTAAAATGCTTATTTTTTAACTGACATAACATTAGGAAATCCTGGAGCATTTCAAGTTAACAAAAATAATTGACTGATTATTTTGTATTAATTAAAAGAAATCTCAGATAAAACGCACTATAAGATTCACTGTTTTGGTTACACTGTTAGAGGTAAGTTCATGAAATTTCATGAAAATGTTAGTGAAGCTTTTTACACTACGGTTAGTGAAAAACTCATTGAAATTTCATGCAACACTGAAATTTAAATAGCCTTAATGAAATTTCAATGTAAGTTTTGAAAATATTTTAAGAGATAGTGCATTGCATTTTTTGTAAATGTTCTTGAATATCCTATGGATATTCAATGTGAATAGTGCAACTTTTTTGAGAACAATTCTCTGAAATTACTTCTTTCGAAATGACAAAGTAAAACCAATTTTGTACATGTAATTGCAAAAATTATATTAATCGATAGAAAAATAAATCATATACAAAGCCACTAAATTTAATTTCATGAATTATTTTTAAATTTTGTTCACATTTTCATTTAGCTTTATCAAATTTGATACAAAATGTTACTTTATTTTCAATGGATGTTTATCAAATTTACGTAAACCACAGTGAAATTTATTCAGCCACCAATAATATTTTATGTAAAAGCAATTGAAACAGGTTTCAGAGTCAATTTGATGAAATTTCAATAACTTTTGCTTCAAAATTAAGTTTCGTGTCACTGAAAATTGATGAATATGGTCTCAAATTAATTTTCAAAGCCAAATTCATGAAACTTCAGTGACATAAGTAATTGAAAACTGACTGAAATTTCAGGAAATTTCTAACAGAGTATACGATTCCACGAGTTCGGCCAACCACGAGATAAATTTACAGTTTGCAATTATTTTTTTCGGTTTATAAAATTTGATATATTTTACATTCTTCAACTGTACTTAAACCTTTTCCGGTTTAAAACTGTTGAAGGAAGCCAAAGCGAGAATTTTTAATCATTTGAACAAATTTATAGTTTATCAGAAAGATCACATTTATTTCTTAAACTCTAAATTTTTGAGATATTTGAGTGCAAAAATACCGCTGCGAAGTATTATGGGTGTATTGATTTGTGATCGTTTTATAAGTACATACTTTAATTTCTCGGAGGCTCCAAGAAAATTTGCTTCCTCATAGAGGGCAATTTTTCACTAGGAAGAGAACAAAATTGACGTTTTCAATATTTTTCAAGCTTACGTTTCTGTCTTACTGAAAATCTTAGTTTCAAAGAATTAGAGAGACCATCAAAAGGTCAATCAATGTATTTTGTTATAACGAACAAGGTTTTACTTACAGTAGTATTATGTTCCAAATATTTAAAAAGATGTTCGTCATATGAAAAAAGTATGTAAACCATTTTTTTAAACCTTTTAAATCGCTATTGACTGATCATGGATGGTCATCGAAAGTTCGTCAATAGGTCATTTGATGCATATTCGCTCGAAGACGCCAGCAAATACATCAGGTAAGTACTTTTGTATTGCTAATATCAAAAAAGTTTTATTCACGTAAACAAAATAATCAATTCTTTTGAAAATTTTTAAATTGTCATTCGTTCGTCAATAAGTCAATTGATGCATTTTGAATACGCGATCGAAGACATTAAATATGTGAATGCTTCTCGAAAAAGTCTATCAAATCAAAATCTTGTCAGACCTGGATATCAATTGGATATGGTTAACAGACAACATTTAGACACACACGCAAAGGGACATTTAAAAAATGGCAAACTTTCAGTTCCTGGGGTCAAATTATATTTAAATATGTCAAAAAAAGTAAATTTGGAAATTTATACCTCCTTCTATGAGGAAGCAATAAAAATAATTTTATTTTGTTTTAACTAATAGTAAAAAAGTTCTAAATGAGTACGGTAAAGTACGAGAGAGAGTGATTCTTCAAGGTAAAGTTGATCTTGGAAAAGTTTCGAACTGAAACTCTCGTTTCTTCACTCCTGATCTGCTTAAGTTTTATGAACTAATAATATCACGTTAAGAGTACTGCTTATACTTTGAAAAACTTTTACGAATTATCCAAGGTCACAGAAAAGTGAATTCTCTCGTATTTCAACCATTGATATCTCACTGATTCAGTTTAGGGAGCGTTCACATATAAAGTAACGTTTTTTCAAATACCCCGCACCCCCTTCGCAGAACTTATTCTCTTGTTAGTGTATGTAACTTTAAGATGTGCGTACCAAAAATTGACCTGCAGCATGCGAGTACGATAAAACAACAAAATTCAAAAATCTTTCAATACTATATGCAGAAAAGATAAAAATATTTTAAAATATGGAAAAAATTACTAAAATCTTCGTTAGTATCAAATTACCAATTCCAGCCCGAACTATGAATAGCTTGAATAATTTTTTTGTGAGTTTTATCTTAAAACAGAGATGCATCGTGAACAGATAAAAAACTTGTGTGACAAACTTTGTACTGATTTTTAAAATCACAAAAATTCTAAAATATTGAACTCTACTCCTGATTTTTCTCCTTTTCAGCTCAATATAAGTGATATCTGTAAATATCAAATGCATGTGGTGTTAGTATATTTTAGCAATTTTTCATTTTAAAATTGTAGTTTGGGACAAGTACACGACAAGACACTTTGCGTACTTTTTATTTATAATTTCTAAACAAAGTCGTCTAAAGTTATAAAACCACTAAATTTTGCTTTGATATACATACTTTACTGAGATAATAAAAAAAAGTATTATTCAAAGAAAAAATGGAATATGACTGGGACTTAATGTAGATAACTAATTATCCAGTTGTCAAATTTTTACAGAGGTCGTGAAGGACGTAAAGTTATCTCTTACATTTTCACAAAAATGAAATATATTGTTATTTTATAGTTTGAAATTTGCATCATATAATGAAATATAATAAATATTACATTGTTTATTCTTTTCCGGCATATTTTTCCGGGGTTTCATTTTCTTTTCCGGCATGTTTTGAAAGATTTTAATTTTCTCTTCCTAATTTGTCAGGCAAAAACAGTTTGTGACATTCCTCCCTGAGTAAAATCCCAAACCCTTTTCCCGTGTAGAAATTGCCCTATTTTCCCCCATTTGAAAAGTGGCGCTGACAAGGCCCACGCCAGTTTTTCTATTTTCAATAAAAATAATTAAATTATGATGGGGCACAAATGGGACATTGAAATATAAATATATGTCAGTAATTATAAACACACTGTTGTTGTTCCGAATTAAAAATAATAAAATGACTCTCACATATGAATAATATGTAAAAAATTTGTTTGTGGAGTTTTGCGGAGGCTTGCCTCAAGTCGGGAAATCACGAGAGATACTCCGTTACGCCACACATCTGTCCTGTCGCGCCCGTTGACGAACATTTGATCAACTTAACCTAGTTTTAATGTTTGGTGCAGTTGTTATGTGTATCGATGATATCATCAATATCTTTAGTAAATAGTTTTTCACAAATATTTTTCACGCTGATGTCTGAAACATAATGGATAAGAAAAGAAAAAACAGTCTAGACTTAGGTCGAATAAGTGTTGAGAAACATCTTGCAAGACAAGAACTTAATGGAAATTCGTCCAGTGAAAGTGATGTTGCAGCTGATTCTGATAATTTCACATTAGGTAAATTAATTTAAATATTTGGAAAGTGAATAATTGAACAATAATTAGTAGGAAGCAGTTGTGAGGTAATATTGTAAACTTAATTTGACAATTTTGCTTTCAACTGATATTTAAAGGACCGATGGTCAATTCTATATTCAATTATTAAAGCTGTATATTCAAGTGAATATCAAACTTGCTAATTTCAAACTTATGAATAATTTTTGAAACAGTTTAAATTTGATAAAAAAGGGAATTTTATTTTTGTAATGAAATTAAAAGTTTAGTAAAATTATAAGGTTTTTGCATAAGTTAAAGTGATGCAATTTGAACAAATTGCTAAAATATTGTTGTCTTGAAAAGGTGTTCGGTTGTAGCATCACAGACTGAACAATTATAATCCAATATGTATCTTCAGTAGCATTATACTGAATAAAATAAATATTCTCTCATAAGAGAAGTTTTTGTTTTTTATTATTATAATTTTAAAAAGTAGGGCACAGCTCAGAAAATCTGGGCAGGACCTGACAAGTTTTCCATAAGTGGGACAAAGATATGCAAAAGTCAGTACCTTACCAGGCCCACGTTTATATTTCTGCACGGATTCTAGAAGGAAAAGTGTTGAAACATTGATGTAACCGAAAAAACGTACTTTCGTTGGCGAAATAAGGTTAGGTACTGAATAAAATTTTTAAACTAGTTGGAATTAACCTTATATTCTTTGTAATCCCAAAGAATTCAAGTATTTACCATTATTGTATGGTTTGCCGGAGACGAATTTATAAACTTCTTGGAATTCATGGAATTCTTTGGAATCTCGCCGAAGAACAGTATAAGTTTATTTAGTAGCAGGCAGAGTGTCTTAGACGGTAACGTACTTACAGTAATTTCGTAGCTTAGAAGAATAACTGTCGCGGCTCCAAATCCCAACGCAGAGAAGTGAAATAATGTTTAATCGCCAAAATCTTCAACTTTTCTTTCATGGGTTGCTACCTGTACATACACAAACACTTTAGTAAGCTATTTATATTTTCTTAAACAAGTGTATAAAAAGTCAATTTTCTATAAATCAAAGCGCCGTATCCTGAACGGTACTAAGACCAAAAAATCTAATTTCACAGCAGAGACAAAAAATCTTTTCAGGGGAACAATTTACGACCATTTAGGTGATTTTTTTTTGTGTAGGCAAAAATAGGTGTAAATAGGTGTTTAGAATTGCGAGAAAGTATGATTTTGGAAGAAAACTCAATTCGTCGAAAAGTGGACTTAGTACTCTTTAGTTTTCCTTGCTTCATTTTTTTGCATAACTAGTATTACTAGTATCTAAGGCTTTTAATTTCCTCAAATCTTTCACCAAATCACATTTGACATTATTCTAAACTTTTGTAAATCTGAGTTCATAAAACTGTATCGTTTATACTACAATTTTGCATACACGACTTTCGTTACATGTTGATTTGTTAAAAACATTGCATAACTGTGTCGATTTACCCCCTTCTCTTGCAATAGATCATAATATTCTCTCTACACCTTCCACAAAAAAGCTGTTACGTAATTTATGGTTAGCCCCTAACCTAATTAGATAACATCTATAATAATTAATGATAAATAAGTAATAAATAAATTGAACCACAATTTCATGTACATATTTTTCAATTGAGATGCATATTACATTCTCATCTCAATGAGAAGGTATTGGTTTTATGTGAAAAATGACTTTCGCGGATTCAATAAAATGTCGACG
>JAABKJ010008040.1:0-11548 GCA_011634705.1 Andricus grossulariae | reverse complement strand
GAATTCTAGATCAATCTAAAATATCTATACCTTAAACCTATATACCTATCTACCCTTCACCTGTATACCCATCCACATATCACTACTTTCCAACTGAGCAATTCACGCCTACCCCGAAAGGGAAACGGCTTAATAATATAATAATAATAATGCTCGCCAGATACTTACAGCGATCCGCGAGACCACTGAATATTGCTTAACAATACTCATTGTTAATAAAAATTAAACTCATGCAGATCAAATCAATAACTTTCGGTTAATTACCCAAATGTCAAAATTAAAAATCATCCGATAAGAGTCAAAATCCCAATAAGTATTGGTAATAAATAATAACAGTCTCTTTCAAAAATTTAATTATAAATTAATATTAGCATCAGACCAAAAATTAATTTAGATCGAATCGATCAAACAACTTCCTCGACCTGTATTCTCGGACTAATAAAAACATGCAGATTGTTCTTGTTAATGAAGAAACTGACCCGTGGTGAGAAAAAAACAGATTGTTCTTGTTAATGAACAAACTGACCCTGATTAAATTTAATAAACAATCAAATCATACACAAACAAATAAGTTAAATAATAATTGAGTAACTTTATCACGGGGCGAAATCATTTATGAGCTAAAAATTATTAATAAATAAATAAACCGTTTTAATTATTTAAAAATGTTGATAAATTATTCCAATAACTCTAGAAGTACTAATAATAAACAGAAGACTCGTTTAGATCAATATAAAATATAGTTAAAGTAACCAATTTGTTCATTAACAAGAGTAATCAACAAACTAGAGAATGAGTTTAATAATTAAAGTAACAATTCGATTTCGAAACTTACAAAATTATAAATAAAGCATCTCATTCGAGGTACCTCAAAATCGAAATTACCTGTTGAAATTTTAGTTCAAATAATTAATTAAATGTTTTTAGTTAGCTGCATAGAAACACTGCACGTAACTTCAAGAGTTTTGCTTACACAAATTTTTAAAAATTCAGCACTTAGCGGTCACGCGGACCACATCCGGCCGCCACTGTCTCTAGGGCCAAAAATGCAAGCATAGCTAAAACCCCTTCCCAAAATTCTGCATACCATGGCCTACGATGTGAATCCTACATGTCACCTTAGGGCAGTCGTTCATCACTTCTTCCCGTCGTCAGATGTAACTGTTCGGAGGGAAAGCAAAAGATAAAGTTTAACTTACCCGTCGGTATTGTGTGTCGCGCGGGACTAGATACGCAGTTGGACACTTCCTAAAAGTATGTCATCGGAAAATCAGTGATCAATGAAAAGAATTTTTGCGACATACACATTTCAAAAATTAAACAGATTGAAAATCTATAAATTCAAAAATAAAATAGATGTTTGCAACCAGAGTTGATGTGAGACATATGGACTAGAGTGGAGTACCCGTTTGCGTACTGTCAGAAATAATTATACATTTTTTTTTCGTCAGATTTATATCGGTATATTAAATTGATTAGTAGCATCTATCACTATTTCGGTTCCTCATGTATCTCCCACTCTCTCTCTTCGTTGGGACTGGGGATCAAACATTGAGGAGAAGGAAATATTTTCAATTTTTGTAAGGTTTAATTGATTAGACTGAACCGCAATCAAATTGGACAAATTACTGAATCACTAGAATAAATTGCTTAGCCCACCATCTCTTCCGCTACCGTAGAGATAGAGCAGTAGTTTTTTGGCAACACATTCTTTCGTTAAATTTGCTCGTTCGTAGCAATCCAGTGGAAAGTTGCGGAAATTAAATCAAAGGTAATAAAGACTGTTTATCTGGTCTTAATCGTTTATAATTACATAATAAAGATGTATGAAAAGTAATTTTTGTTTTGTAAATGATTTCAATTTTAATTAATTTTTACATTGAATCTCTCTAAGTGCACTATTTCGATATCTAAGAATAATAAATCTTTGCAAATAAGGGTCGATGATTTTAAAGTGTCTCCAAAGGTTTGCAGATTTTTATATTTTCAATGAGAAATTCACATTTCTTCTTCGAGGTATTCAAATCATAATTTTCTAAGTCTCTGGGTAAGTCTCTGGGCTTACAAAAAAAATAATATCACTACTAACAAGTGTGAGTGGAAAAGTGTAGCAATGATGTGACGTGGGAAGGAAGCCGGATGACTAGGGTGACAGCTGCTGGCTCGATAGCTCGATCGTACTGTGAAAATGCAATTTAGGTAACAGCCGCATCTGCATGCGGTTGCTACCTGTCTTGATGGGAATTTTAAATTTGAATGAAAAATGCAATTTTCGATTTTCTATTTTTTGTTTATTGACAAGTCCTAATGATTGGCGAATATAATAATATCACATTGATTAAAAGACATAATTAATGTGTTCTTGGAATAATAAACGTGGGCTCAGAAGAGGAAAAGTGTGTTAGTGATAAAAGGATGCCGCTGTGAATTCGCTCTTGATGAATATTTACTAAAGTTATTTATTTTCATACTATAAGAGTTGATAATAATATTGAAATTTGGATTAAAATTATTTATTGAATTATTTACAAATCATGTCTTGACGTAAATTATAATACTTGTATAAATCATTATTATACCATATAAAATTAAAGACTTGTCGTTGTACATACTTGTTGTGGTGTAACGTACAAGGAAAATATGGAAATGGAGCATTACGTACAATCGTATAAATAAGGTAAGTATTGAACATCCTATTCTCGCTTTATAGAAAAATATAATATAATATTACTCGAGTCCCCAGAATTTAAAACGCCTTTAGAAAGACATGACCATTATACTTCTAAACTATTTATATTTTTTTCGTCAAAAGAAAAATACAAAAGTTTGCTAAGAGAGAAAATTATGATTTGACTATCTTGAAGATGAAATATAAATTTTTCATTTAAAATATAAAAATCTGCAAACCTTTAGAGACATTTTAATATCATCGACCCTCTTTCGCAAAGATTCATTATTCTTAGATATCGAGATAGCGCACTCAGAGAAATTCAATGTAAAATTTAATTAAAACTGAAATCATTCCATGCAGCAGACTTCGAACTTAGTGACAAACAGTTCTTTGCAAGAAAAATTTGCAAAAATATGTTCTTTTTGGCGAAAAAAATAGAAACTGTTTAGAAGTACATTAGTCGTGCCTTTCTATGGGCATTTTAGATTCTGGGAATGCGAGTTTTATTATTGTTCTATAAAGCGAGAAAAGGATTTGCAATACTTACCTTATTTATACAATTCAACGTAATGCGCCAGTTCCGTATTTTCCTTGTCCGTTACAACACAACAAATATGTACAATGACATGTCTATAATTTTATATTATGTGATAATGAGTTATACAATTATTATAACTTACGTCAAGACAAGATTTGTAAATAGTTCAATAAATAATTTTAAGGAAAATTTCAAAATTATTATTAAATCTTGTAGTATTAAAATCAATAGGTTTAGTAAATATTAAATATGAGCGAGCTCACTGCGACATCCTTTTATTGCATAATGGTTATTTTTGAAATTTGTGACGCCCTATCCACTCCCCTTTGTAAGGCTTTTTTTTATAGTAAGTGAATGTAATTTTAAGATTGCCCATAGAAACCGTGCGTTATTTATGGTATTTATTATTTTGCTTGCGCATAGAGGAACCTTTGTAGTGGTGACAATTTCGAAAAGTTTTAAGGAAGCTACGTTCATTTACAATATTTGAAAAATCAGTTTTTTATAGGTAAACTTTTTTCATTAATATAATTCAAAACTGATGTAAGAACAGAAAAGATTCCTTTATTCGAGACAAATGGATTTACCTATAGCATTTATTCATTGTTTGAAGAGTACAGAAACTATGGTCATTCAAATAATTTGAAAAATCTGTTCTAAACAGAAAATATTTTTTCATTAATATAATTCAAAGTTCATGTAAGAATAGATAAGGCTTTTTATTTCTATCTCCTCTATGGGGAACGAAATATATTAACAAATTAATCGTGTTGAGGAAGAAAAAAACTCATCAAATTAGAACCTTAAAATTGTAATTACAAACAAAGTGGAAACATCCGAGATCGAATTCACAGCTAGTTTATATAAATGTATGCAAACTTACCACATCCTCATATACAGATTTCCAAACAGTTTCACTCTCGAAATCTTGATCTAATGCGTATGCTTTGGGCAAGGAAGTATTGTCGCTCTCAGACAAAGCGTTCCTCGAGCATTTCAAAATAGATTTAGGTTTGTAAAAAATGTTATAAATATCTCCTGGACTATTGATCATTCTATTAGCATCGTCAGTTAATTGCGGAAGAACATTTGAGTGACTGAAATTGATTTTTTGGTATTTAAGTACACAATTTAAATTTTTGTTTTCATTAGTCTGATTAGCTCTTTCATCAACTTGAGAAGAATCAACATCGTAAGCATCCGCGAAGGACACTCTTCTTTCTTTAACTAATTGATTCTTATTTTCTGCATGTGATTTGCTGAAATAATTTTCCTGTTTGAGGGTTTCGTTAGTCCCGATTATATCATAATTGCCTTCAGATTCTTTTAAAGGTGGTAAACTTATATCTGAAGCTAAATACTTTCCAACATTCTTAGTTTCCACATACAAAGGTTTAATTATGTCTTTTTCTAAAACACTTAATTCTACTTCCTCAAGTGTTGTATTTCTCTTTAGTTCTTCATATTTCTTGGATTCCCAAAAAACTTCTTCTATTTCTCCTCTTAATTCTCCTTCGTCACAATCATCATCGTCCACATCTTCTTCTTGCAATCTAGAAGAACATTCATGTATTGCAAAATATGTGAAACATTATTAGAGAAATTCTTTCATAAAAACATATCGCATATTTCCAAATAAACATTCAAAAGTTTTTTTTAGTATTGACTGCGCCACCATTTCAGGGTTTTAACTGTTACTTTTTTCTTTAATATTAGATATCAGAAAAACCCTCTAAATCAAAGTATTAGATTTTTCGAAAAAACTTTGTAAGAATAATATTTCTGAAATTTTATGTACAAAAATTATTTTCAAACCTTCATAAGAACTTTAATTCATAACTTATATAATGCTTTAATGCCTGAATTTACTTCTTTTAGGGAATTAACTTCTTTTCTCCCAACTCTTCTTCACATGAAATGAGATATCATGTTGAAAATGTGGATAATTAAGTTGAAGGCTGCAAGGAAGGTTTATCTGGTGTTTAATGTTTATAATAATACAAAAATAATTGTTTGTATTTTTTGGTAATTACGCTATCGTCGGAAATGTTGAATACAGCTAGCGCAGGCAATACTAAAAATCACTGCTGGCTTTAACTGAGGTTAACTCTGTCGAAAAACAAGCTAGACATTTTCTTCAAACGGCTAGATAGCTTTTGAATATTCTGCATCATTTGAGTCCAGTAGACATACTTTAGACTTTTTAAAGTTGATATATAACGTGAGAAGATTGAACGAAAATTCAAGATCTTCTCGAATTTTGTACCTAGACTTCAATTTGTGCTGTTACGTCTGTCACGTAACACGCTACTTTAAAAACCCTCTAAAATCTATAGGTGGTTTTACCTTTACTCGTGAATCAATCAGAGATTAAATCAAGAGAGAGTCCCACAGCACAAACCATATGAAATAATCGAAACCAATTGCAATAAGGTCTCGTTTATTGCTACAGCTTGGTCAGGTTAGAAAAGACTCTAAAAGAGAAAAATCCTTTCTTTGAATGAGAGAAGCTGCATAGTTTAAACAGACAAAACACAGTTACCCTTTCAAAGAATAATGGCTCACGTTGTAGTAAAAAGTGGGACTTACTTTTCAACTTTGGTGAGTGAAGAATTTTGTGAACAGGTATCCAATATTAGTGTCGTGTTGAATTGGAAACTCTGATATAGCTGGATATCGGGATAGGTTTCAAGGATCTGATTTCAGAATTAAACCAAACCTGGTGGACCACACTACTTGAGTGGAGAACGTCAAAAAGTAAACTGGTAGATCTAGAACTTCATGTGACAATATCCAGCCACTTATATACAAAAGAAGCTCGTTAAACATAGCGTATGGTAGGTGCCCACCCCCGGCTTGGGACTGGCCGTTGTTTAGTTCTCAGCCAACCTGACTACTTATTGTATTTCCCTAGAGTACCTCGTTTACAGTTCTCGAACCAAAAACAATATATTTTTATAGCGATGCTGTTTCGTTCACAATTTATTACAATGAGCTGAAATGTCGTAAGTATCGTTTTACAAAATATATCGTTATATTACGTAACAGTGGTATGACTTAGGAAAGTTGTAGCAAGAATCTGACATTTATACCACAAAAATATATAATTTAAATTTTTATAAGTTTAAACATCTTAATGGGTTCCCGAGATATGACTAAAAATATCCAAGCGTGTCTGTACCCTCATGCGAAAGATGTCCTAGGTCAAAACCTCCAACCCCCCTTTCCAGAGAGGATCACATTTCTCTGAAAGTAGACCATGAATCTCAAATCAGAGATCAGATAAAGGAATACTTTATTGAAGTACAGAAAAAACTGAAGGAAGATAGTAACTTAGTTGAGGTAATAGCAGACAAAATACTCAAGCAGTCCAAAATCTGATACCCAAGATAGATGTGGTCAAAAATCTATAAATTAACTCCAAGAAAGACAAGAAGAAGAAAGGCTAACTCTTAACAAAAGAGAAAGTAATAATATTATATCTCTTGCTATAAGAGAATCATCGGAGAGAAAAAAAAGAACGCAATGATTTTTGTATTTCCCGAGCATGCTGAAGATATAGGGAAAACTAAAGAAGAGCAGAAAATTAATCTGAAATCTGACTTCACTATGATTGTTTTTAATTGCCTTGATGATACTACGGAAATTACAACCGTTTATAGAGTGGGTAAAATTCAGCAGGTGACGGTCAGACTGAGATCCATAAAAGTGAAGTTCTCCTCGAAAGGAGCAGCAATGACGCTTACCAAAAAGTTTGCCATTCGAAATCGCATGAACAAACTACCAACTTAATTAATAGGCATTCAGATAAAATCGGATCATACGAAGCTCCAATAAGCAGAATACAAGGAGGTCCAAGGCAAGATCAAAGAGCGAACACTAAAAGGGGCGACCAGACGAAAACAGTTTTTCTGCGTGAGGATACGACATCCATCTTTCAGAACTCGAAATGCAACATCGGTATATTTCCATCGGCTAATATTAAAATTACTATTTCTTATAAAAATAATCGGGGTATCAATACAAAAATTAAGCTTGTTAATCATTTTGACGAACTCTTCGTTTACATCTTCACATTTACTGAAACATGACTAAAGCCGCATGTGCACTCGGCTGAGCTGTTTAATAATCAGTACTTTACGTGTTATAAAAATGGTCGCATTAACTCTACTGGGGATGGTGTTTTAATTTCGTTTATAATAAACTAAATTCTTATGAAATAAATTTAGAACAATAAAGAGCCGATTTTGTAGAAATAAATTTAGTCGCCTTGAAAATACTTACACATATAGCATTCTGTATAATAGTGAACATATATGCGCCACCCGTTATAAAAATATTGAATTGGAATACATCCTTCACACTTTAGAAAATTGTTTAGGTCCATATGATTCATAGATGCTATTAATAGGAGATTTCAATACGATAAATTTTAGCTTAGCTTCTAAAGGCCTACTGTAGGATCGTGAATCAAACCTATTTAATTCAATAATAGAAAATTGAGTTTAGAATAAGTTAACTAAGTCTCGAATAAAGATGGTCTTTGCTTGGACCTTGTATTCACCAACTTAGATAGCTGTGCTGTAATTCAAGTTGATTTGATGGTTCCGGAAGACCCTTACGGTATGATACAACTGATCAATAGCTAATAGGGCACATTTGTGTATATAAAAATTGGTAATATTAATTGAAGTGATGTATACCTAAATAAAAACGTTGAGGACGCATACAATCATTTATATAATAACGTTAACACAGTCGTCGATAATATGGTACCTACATTCACTTCTTATGGTAAACCTAAAAAATTTCCGCAATAGTATTCAACTGCATTAATTTGTTAAATAAAAAACAAAGAGAAATTATGGCAGAAGATTAAAGATAGCAGCTCACTATCGCACTTACGGGCTTTCTACATGCTCCGTTTAGAAAGAAAAAGCTTATCCATGAAGATAATGATGCTTATGCGGTAAGGACTGAGGAAGCTCTAATAACAGATCCAAATAAATTTTGGTCCACCATAGGTAACCTCCGAAAAGAATCTAGAATTCTAGGCACTATGGATTGTAATGATATATTGATAGTTAAGCAGCAAGAAATTTTAAAACCGATTTGCTTTATATTCCAATAGCGTCTACGAAACTAATGACCCCACACACGTGGGACCTATGATGCCCGCAGTTCAGATATCGGACTGCATTTGTATTAAACTGAAATATAACTTATCTGAAATAAAACAAAAACAATAAGAAACCTTCCAGATAAATTCACGTCAGGTACTGATCTCATTCCAAACTTTATAGTAAAGCTATGTTCAGACACTTTGGCGAAGCCATTGTGCTATATCTACAATTTAGCTCTTGAAAATGGTACTTATCCAAAAATATGAAAGAAGTCTAGAGTTTTCCCGGTTTATAAAGCAGGCCACAAAGCCCACATAAAAAACTGCAGACCTATTTCTATTACAAAACATTTTTGCGAAAGATCTTGAATATTGTCTAGCAGACTTGAATACATCTACGCTAAGGTCACATCTTGTGGAATATCAACATGGCTTCGTCGAGGACCGCTCTACGCTTACTAACTTGTCTTAATACAGGTATATTTTAAATAATTTTAATCCATTTCAATACACACCTTCTCACCGGGAAGCTTCCCCATCACATTATTTTAGAGAAACTCCAGTCAACTGACCTGCCGGGAAATGTAATCCTGCTACGAAAGGACTTCCTGGAAGGTAGTAAGCATTTTGTACAATTCGCTGCCTACAGTTCTAATCCATTTACGCCTACATCAGGAGTCCCATAGGGATTGATACTATGACCGGCTATGTTTACAGTCTTTTTTAATGGTGTTGTTAACTCCCCCATACCTAATTTAATCATCTTTGCTGGCGATGAAAAATTCTATTTGGAAGTAATCTCTGAGATTGTGTAAAACTATAGATCGAATTACTGGAGTTCCTAAAATAGTGTAAGGGGAAAGGTTTCAATCTTAACATAAAGAAATTTGAACTAATTTCAAATTCGAAAAAGCAGGAACAAATTATGCTTATCGCGCGTACATTCAGCTACTTATTTGCTGGCCAGTCGGGCCGGTAAATCCGCACTCGTTCCGGTCCATAGGGTGCTATCGAGCCGGAATTTTGTTATTTGAAATAGTTATTATTAGGACATTTTTCAGTCTACTGGGACATTATCATAAATACTCTGGCGCAGTACAATGACAGTACATGGTAAATTACCACCTGGGTTGCAATTTTTGTTTGAAACTTGTTTCGCTCATGTGAAGTCTCGAGGTATATTCCATGACAACACACATTTATTGTAAACTTGCAACGCACTATCTTGGGTGCCTGCAGGTAAGAGAATTATACAGCATGGAATTCCTTCAGTCAGATAAAATTACATCTGTCCTTTTTTCAAAATGATTTAAAAGTAATAAGCCTTATTACAAACTATAGCTAGTATACTTTTTTATGCCATTATGCCAAATCCTTTTCCAGGTAAGAGTAATTAATTCGGTTCTGGCCTTGCTATAACTACTAGGATTATATGATACGGATAAATAAGGGACGTGTAGGAGAGAGGACAGATTTTAGATCAGTCCAGACAATGCATAAATTTTCACTTATTGAGCAATTTGTTGTTGTTAAGGAGAACATCACATACCTTTAAGAGGTTCAGAAATTCATTGCAACTGGTATCGTGATCGAACTTGTTACATGCAAACACTACAATATCGTCGAGGAAATTGACTATTCCATCGCATGCTGGTAAAATCATCTCTAAAATTTTCAGGATATACGTCGATGAACAAGAAATAGAAAACATAAGACGTTTGTATCGGTAAAGTCCTGTACTAGTGATAAATGTGACGATGTACCAATATTAGGGTGGGTTGCAGAAAAATATTGTGAATCGAAAACAGCCTAGCACTGGAAGGTTTCATTTTGGGTCCTTTGTAAGCTGTGTAAAATTTTTAATAAATCGATCGATATCGTGAGGCCCAGCAGGGCTAAAAAAAGCTTAAAAAGATCTTAATTCTCCGACATTTGCATAATCGCTCAAATTAATTTTTTTTTCGCCATCTAGGAGAAACCTCTCTACAGTAAATTAGGTTACTTCACAATCACAACCTGATCAGAAAATAATTAAGTATCGTCTGATATCGCAAATCCTGGATATGCTAAACGCTTTGGCTGTTCTTATGAAAATCATTAATAATGCTTTTTTAAAATAAAATGTGATATTAAACCGGTTTTTGGATTTATTCTCGAAAAGAGTAAAAATTCTGTTTTTGTTCACGTGTAACAGAGAGTAACAGATGTACAATAAAGATAGTGTAGTGCTATTTTACTAATGAACAATTATTAAATAATGTTAAATTATTTTTTTATAATAAGAAATTTAAAAAAAAAGCATTGGACTTACCTTTTTCGGTGTCTTGGTATTTTTTTACTTTCTAAGCTTCTAAAGAACCTCTACTAAGAAGCTTTTAGGTCGATTGTTTAATATAATTCATTTCGCGATAACTTTAAAATAGCACGTAATTAAAAAAGGATCTTTCCCCTTTCCTAGTATAAATTCAACAACCGATAATTTATCATACTTCATTTGAACTTGTATTAAACATGACTCTAATAAGGACAGCAATGCATTTGGCATACCCAGCATTCGAGATAGCAGACGACACGTCAATGTTTTCTGATCAGGTAGTGATTGTGAAATAGCCTAATAGTTTCATGCAGTGAATAATTGTAAATAAAGGGCGATGTGCCCAAAGTAAACGTAATTTACAGATGTGATTCGCTTCATGTTGACGGCATGCACTTTAAGACACTATTTCATTTTATAATCAATTAATTAATTAATGTATGAATATATCTCTACATACAAGGCACTTTCGTATCCAAAATATTAATGATCAAAAGTATTGACAGAATAGTAAAATAATAGGCACGATTCTTCTTTTAGGGTCTCACAACATGATCCATGGTAAAAAATTTATTTTATTATCGAAAACCACAATCAAATGACGCACAAAAAATGTCTTTGAAGCATATACACATATGACCAAGGCATAGTTTACAGCCCAATAGAAAATATCATTAAATATTTTAAAAATGTATGCTTAATGGTCTTAAACCTTATCTGAAAAGGTACAACTTGCATCCACCGACGTAACTGGTAATAACTTTCATATTTCGGAATAAAACTAAATGAACAGAAGATAAGAATATAAAGTAGAGCAAGTATATTCAAAGCGATTCTTGACCGGAGAGATAAGAGAGGCAGGGCGTAATATATATACATACATATATATATATATATATATAT
>JAABKJ010008039.1:0-11549 GCA_011634705.1 Andricus grossulariae | reverse complement strand
GCGTCTCCGACTTTAAATATGAGGTGAATATGCGGGCCAAATGTTGGTATGTAGAAGTAAACTTCTTCCACCAGAAGATCTTGATACAATCTCGTCCAAGACCGGAAAAGTTCTTCGTGCCTCTAAGTGCTTTTTTCACCTCTTCGGCAGTGATTGATGGACATTTCTCTTCAGATTTGATAAGTTTGTCGCAAAATTCCTTGAAGCGGATGATATTCTCAGTATCTTCTTTCAACTTTAGTGTTTTCGGGATCATGTATAGCTTTCTCCAAAAAGTCTCTACCTCGTTGGGCTTGGGTGGATTTCTGACAGAAACAGGGTGATCACTGAAGAGGCGAGATGGATCAGCAAGAAATACTTGATTCTCCCTGATCCATCATTACCTCTACTACATTCTCCTCCTTGCGTCGGGTAACAGCTGTATTTTGTCAACAATATGCTGCTTGATTGTCAGAAGCTTTGACTCGTTCAGTCTGTGATTCAAGATCCTCAGTTCTTGGGCGAACTTTTGAACCCTCTCCGTGAACAGTCTACCAGATGTCATGTAGTTAAACACACATTGAACACGGAACGCATTCCGTCTTGCACATCCAATATTCTTGTTCAGTTGATGCAAGCGCCTTTTGGTCTTTTGACCCATCATTGGTTTGAGCCTTTGATTTCAATCAGCTGAAGCTCTAGCAGCACCATAAACTGTGCAATTGATGTTCCAGAAGTCGGACTTTTGCGAGATTTCTCCACGTGCCGAGTTCGAAACAAATTGGCAGACTATATTACAAAATGTATATACTGATACTATCAAGAGATCTATATTATCACTAGAACAGGCAAACACTCTATTCAGTCATAACACATGACATAGATTTGTGATCGAGGATCTAAGCTGGAAACCAATGAGATTGTATCCCTAGATCTTGTTGATAGCGTAGGTACGAATATATTAAAATAAATAATAAGTTGTAACCGTTTAGGAGAGTCAATTATAAACCGAATAAATTCAAACAAGAATAGAATGCCGGCAAATTTCCGCCGGTCCTGAACAGTCGAGACATTAAATCGTTAACAAAGAGTATTCAAATCAGACCCCGGAGGACGGAGGATTCCAACCTTTTTTCAATCGAGGTATTTCAGAAATCTTTCCTGACATGGTTCTATAAGGCTGATATGCTTATGGAGATTATAAGTCCAAACAAACCAGGAATATTTCAGCTTACATCGTAACAAAGTTTGAAATAGCGTAATCATTGTTAAAATGTTTTTAAATCTTTTACAGATTCAAAATAAAAAAAACTGTGATTTATCAGCGCTAGATACAACATTTTCTATATTCCGATCAAAAGAGAGATCTTGTGTAATTGCAACTCCACGGTCAAGCATTGCCGACTCTCTTTCGAGAACTACCTCTTGTATTGTGTTTTGAAAGTTAATTATATTATTTATCTTGCGAGAACGAGAAAAAGTCATAATCAGGAACTTGTGAATATTGATTGCAAGTTTATTAGATGTGTGCCAGTCAACAAATCTATCAATATTATCTTGAATATACATACCAGGAGTTATGTCAGAGATATGATACGACAACTTAACACCATCTGCATTGAAATATTGATATCAATTGAGATAAGCCAAAAGATCACTCATATAGATAATGAATAGAAGTGGTCCAAGGTTAGATTCTTGCGGTACTCCAGAAAATGGGATAAATTCTGCAGGGCTAGAAATATAATTCATACTTGCCGAGATGGGTCTATAGTTAACAATAAGAGATTTTTTACCCTTCTTTCAAACAGGGTAGATACTGTTTGTTTTCCAGACAGGAGGAGAGTATCCAATTTAAAAAGAAAAATTAAACAAAATTTTTAGTGGAATGAGCAAAAATTCTGAACATTGTTTAATAAGAGATGATGGGAGATCAGATATATTATAAACTTTCATGAAATAATATGCAAAAAAATTCACAATATACATAGGATTGAGAAGCTCAAAGTTGTCTGTACTCATTTCGGGCAGACTCAACTGAGAAGAGAGAAGGTTAATATGAATTTCAAGGAGTATACCTCCACCTGCCTTAGTAACACGGTCAGCACGAAATACATTGTAAATAGAACAATCAAAACGTTCCGAAGTGATCTCACTGTTATCACAGTGTGGGAGTGTTGGAAGTAATTATCACTAATTCTTCATTCTTGTGAATTATTTGTAGGTACCTCCCGCTTTTTGCTGACCGGTCGTTAAGTAGTTTCTTCGTTTCTTAACTTAACTGCTTTCAAATTCTCTCATGTCGTTTTATTTTATCAAAAGTATCAGCATTAAGTGAAAAGAGGACTTTCATAATATCCTAAATCTTGTCTTTGTCAGCCACATATGTTGTTTCTTTGTGAACCGAATGAGATTATATTAGATTTGTAGTGTTGAAGTTTCTTCATTTCAAGAATACAGTCTCGAGAACCAAATTTCAAAGATATTTGTTAATTTTGTTGACTAGTGATTATTTTAGCTTCACGTTCTGCAAACTTCTGCTCATGAGTTAGCAGTGTAACATCAAAATCTATAATTTGACGTTTCAGCTCACCTGCAATTTTTCTACTGTAGTAATCCTCAAATCCGTTTAAGTGATTTTCTCAGAAAGGTCATCTACTTTTGTTGGGAGAGAATCGACAGAAATTTTAAACCTAAAGGAAGTTTTTATGAAGAGCATCGCCATGAGTTTGGAGCATTGGTTCAACATCGCTTACAACATCTAGCAAATCGGCCATCAATTAGGGTTTTTGATGTGACAGTACATGCCTCGTGATATATAATTTTATAGTGGGGACAACTGATAATAGTAGAATCAGGTGTGAAAGTTTGTTTTCATCTTCCATAAGCGCAGAACTCACTTGGTAATGATAAAGCATTAGGATTTAGGGTCAAGTTTTAAAAATGTCACTATTATAAAATCTAAGCAGCAGATAAGTACGACATTGGTGAGCGAGCATTAAGCAATGAGATAATAACTACAATTCAAAGCATTTCGAAAGCACAAATCAATCCGCTTTCACCAATCAGATATTTAAGGGGCTAGATAATACCAAAAAAACGCGCCATCAGCAAACCAGAAATCATGGGCAATCATGCCGACAATCAAATGCGCGAACCATTCACACTTTGATCCAAACATAGACACATTGTAGGTTTGCCTATAATATCACGGTGACAAAAAATGACACATTTCGTGGAAAGGCACATATTTAGAACATTTACTATTATAATGCAGAAATATAGTAACTCCCACTTTCCAAAATTTGTAAGTGGAAAGTTTTAAATTCTAGCAAATTTTGTATTCGCAAAACAAAAACAATGCTTAAATCCTTTTGAAATCTGACATTTTCTGACTTAGAACAGGGATTGCTGTTTCAAATTCCATTTCTATAAATCAGAATAAAATGAACTGTGATATAAAATTCTTGCCAGTAATTTATTTTTCTCGTATTTACATTTCTATTTTTCAGTTCCTTGCTCCTAAAGATTATATTTTCAGTTAAATTGAACTTTTTGGATTGTAGATTCCACTTTCTTCTCGAATATTGGCCTTTTTGTCCTAAAAATGTTATTATTAGGTTGAAAAGGCAAACTAATTTATTGAAGATTTATCTTTTTTCTTCAAATTTAATTATATGGTTGATAATTCAAGGATTCTGTTGAAGCGTCATTTTTTTCGGTTGCAGTGAAGACAGAGATTTAAAACAAGAATTATTTTATTTCAATTATACAAGATTTGATGATCTAAATTTGGCACAAGTTATGGTTAACACTTCACTTAATGGTTAGAAGAAATGAAAAATTCTTCGTTGAAATATCAGGGAAAGCTCATGTAATTTTGAGGAAGAAGCTTCGCGGTCACTATAATGTTTTAGTGTTACATCAAGAAAAAATGTAATTAATGTTGTTGGCGAAATTCATCTACCCTTATTATTTGAAAATTCCGTAATATTGGGCGATGCGTGCCTAAGGGAGTTTCCTGGATTTCTTTTGGGGTCAACTTCTCAATCTGGCCGCTGTTCATGTTTACTTTTGCCCGTGTTTGCATTCCCTGTGTCATTGTATATATTCCACGAAGAAGTCTTTTATTTTCGTCCATTATTGCAAAGATTTCACCATTGGACGTTGATAATACAGTTTGTCTTCCAGTTGGCAAGGGCCCGAGGAGCTGATTTTTTTCTTTCATTAGAATTGGTGCATCAGCAGGAAAAGTGTATGTTCGAATTTCAAATCGCCGGTTCAGATTCGTGTTCGGAATAAGACGAACGGATCTAAGTTCTTCAATTTTAAGTCGACCTAGACGCAAAGGAGAACGATTTGCAGGAGGAGATCTAGATCTGTTACACAGAGCAGATTCGGCAGGATGAGGAGGCCTGGCCAGGGAACCCGCAGAATAAGGTATGGCAGATGGAGACCTTTCAGGAGAATTAGAAGCCTCGCCACGAAAAAAAGCAGGAATAGGGTCCCCATTCGGTAAACACTCGAAATGCGAACTTAACTCTGCAAAAAGAAACAAATGATTTAATTTATAAATGATAAATGATAAATCAAAAGAGAGTACTTCGAGTTTCAATCGTGTGCAAAACTACTAAATTTTTCGACATTTCGTGAACATCGCCGTTCACTTCTTCAGGTTTCAGGTTAGCTCTGAAAAAGTGATCTGCAATGTTCACGAAACGTCGGGAGAACTCGCAGTTTTCCACATCATTGAAATCTTTATAGAATTCTTCTTTTTTTCCTTTCACACGTTTATAAATTGAATGTATTTTTGGTTAGAAATTAAAATGTTTAGTTCAAGAAATTCATGTTTCAGTTGAAAATTTCATTATTTTGATAAAAATTGAACCATTTTTGATAAAATTCCAAATGCTGATTTACATTTTTTTCTTTCCTGTTAAAAATGTTCATTCGTTGAAAATCGAAATTCATTAATATTTTTTTATCATTCTTGTTGAAGTGTTTCCTTGAAAATTTATTTTTTTCCTAAAGATCCATAATTTTATTTGAAAATTCAACGATTTTGTTGAGCAAATTATTATTTGGTTAAAAATTCTACTATTTTGTTGACTATCCTTTTTGATTGAAACTTCAACTATTTGATTATTTTGTGTTACTGGTTGTTTGATAATATATATATTTTTTGAATTATTTTCTGAATTGAAAATTTAACGTTTGGCTTTGTTTTGAGAATAAATTTTTCAACTGAAAATTTAAGTATTTCTTTATTGGTAGAACATTAATCTTCTTTTTTGAAAATTAAACTTTTTCGGTTGAAAATTTAACAACTTGGTTGAAATTTGTACTGTATTGTCAAATATTCAATTTTTTGCTAAAGATTCATCATTATAGTTGAAAATTGACTTCTTTGGTTAAAAATTCATCTTTGTCGTTGTATTATATTTGCATTCTTCTTTTTTTTTAGTGAAAGTTTTTCGTAAGTAAGAATTCCGTCCCCTGATAAGAAACGTTACGACCTAATTGCGCCCTTCTACTCTTAGATCGCTTTCCGTAATTTGTGGATGACCACGTATGACTGTACCATATGTGCACCCGCACATATTGTACGAATTTCGTATCAAAAGGGAGACTTTTCAAATTTCATTTTCCTTTGACACACACATTATCGATTTCTCCTGAATGAATTCAGATCAAAGTTGTATTCATTTTGGAAAAACTCAAATGAAGTTTGAAAGAAAATAGCAATTGGAATGGAATAACGATTGAATGGCAAAAATTCTGACGTGCGTAAAGCTAACAAAAATGTAGATAAAAGTTATAGATATAATATTCACCAATAGAATTGAGAATAACTGCCAAAGACAATACAAGAGTAGAATCAATCCTCATCTTCTCTTATTGAAGGAACAGTTAATTAATGTATAAATGTATAATTTTATGAACACTATAACCAAGGAATATTCTGATTCTTCATCAGATTATATAGTACATATCATAGTCTTTATCTCAGAGAATATGGGCGTCAATGTTGTTTCACTCAGATATTTACATTTCATTAGAGTAAGTTTCAAGGAAAGAAATGTTATTACTAAGTTCGTTAAAACTGATATCATAATTCATATAATATTTTACGTTTAAGCGCAATCCGTCGTTCAAATGAAAAATTTATATAGTGTATTTCCCGGTTCTTCCTTTCTCAATTGTTCAAAAGATATAAATGATTTCTGACGACTCTGGAGGGTGTCCAAACATTTGAAAATATTTCAAAGATTCCTTATTTAACCCTTTAAGACGTACTGGGAACTTTAGTTTCCAAACACTCGTTCAAAAATCCATAACTTTGCGAAAACTTAATATATTTTCTATTTCTCTGCAGCGAAGGCAAGATTATAGGACCCAACAAGCCTATGGGGCCAAATAATTCAGCGAAATCAGATAAAATAGTACGCTTAGTGATCTTGGAGTTTAATTTGTCGCTTTGAATGTCATAAATGATTCTGTCTTCATGAAAATTCCACTAAATACCCAAAATCAAAAACTACGCGAATTTTCGTCGTTAGACTGTCTTCTTTGATGAGCTATACTATAAGCATCGACAAGCTGTTTTTTTATAATTGAATGGCAATTTTACGATCTTCCGATCATTGTCTTTACGTTTTGTATTTAAAAAAAAAAATGAGACTCGCATGCTTTTTCCTTGTCTGAGACAAATCGTTCAGTGGGATCCTGTTCAATTTTCCAGAATCGAGTAAGCGGACTGGACTCAGTTCAGTTTTTGGGGACTTGCGTATTTTTTATGTATATCGCCCGCAATAATCCAACCGAAATGTGATTTTTGCAGCAGAGCGTCGTGCCCTGGAATTTCAATAATTCCTACGCATACAAGTTTGTAAAATAATTGAACACCTATAAGCCTTTCAATTTCTGCCGATTTATTAAACTGAGGATCAGCTAGCCTAATCTTCTCAAGGATATTGAATCAATCGCGTTCGATGGAAACTGAAGGCGATATGCCTTTAATGTCATATATGAGCAAGGAACAGATATGTTTCTAATATTCTACCTCAATGTCAACTGGTTGCTTTCGAATTTTAAGCAATGATGCCATCCTTTTCGTCATATAATGCCACTGAAAACCATTGCCGACCAATACGCGACAAGAATAAGCCTTGCCCTGAGAGTGTACTTTTGATCTGGACGGAACTGATGTCTCAGCGTCCTGATGATTGTCAAAATGCAGAAGAGAATTATATCACTTACTACATTGTTTGCATGGACCGCTGGGACAACTATGAGCTCGACGACCTGGTCACAAGCAGATAACGCACAGGGAAGTCTTTCTAGCTTTCTCGAAACGCTCTTTTGGCAAGAGCTTTAGGAATTTTTTAGAACAATACATAGTGTGCAGGGATTCGCAAAAGATACGAGATGATTTAGCTTCCGTTGCAACATACGAATGTAGCAGCGCTGATTTTTGGAGACCTACTGTCTGTCTGATTTGATTTTGAGTACGCCTGAGAAGTTGCGTCTCCTCCAATTGACCTCAGCGTTGTAAAAATATCAGCAGTTGTTTCATGCTCAATACCATTGTAACGGTAATTGAATCCTCTTATTTGTTCGCATCGTTTGATTCAATTTGACTTCAATTAGACAAATTAAGATGGTATCCCAGCTGTCAACCGGTTTCTCTGGCGCACGGAACGCTCTTGGGTGTTTTTGCACATAATCAAGCAGAGCACGAACTGGACTCTTTTGGAATATACGGAGCTTCTAGCAGAGCTCTTGTATAACCTGTAATGACCTCAGCCGCTTAATTTTTGAACATGAATTTGAATAGCAAAGTTTTTAAATATCGGAGATTTTACTGTTATTGTGCACTATAGATTTAAATGTGTCATGAAAGACGAGCCACGTATCTCAACTTCCGCGAAACTCTGCGAGATGCATAGTCGCTCATTTTATATTTGTGGTAAACTCTGGTTCGTTATTGTAACTCGCATGTGAATTGGAACTCGATTACTTAGTTAATCTTGAATTGGTGGACGCATTTACAATATTAACAGAAATCTTTCTGAGTTTTCCTGAAATGATATAATATCGATTTTCAAAACTATTGCACTAGCCCGCGTGTTTACTAGTTTGTGATTCATATGTGATAATTTCTAGACGCGTTTGCATTATCCCGAATTCCACCAATATCCCCCATTGATGTAGAACGTCTCAAAATCCCTTCAAAGGACTTGGAATAGCTTTCTGCATTGGCGGCAGTTCCGGCCTTGTTTCTGGACTTCACTTCTAGAAACTAGAGATAGTATGCACTCTTGAAATCTCCCTAGAGCGGCGTGATGTCGAGCAGAAAGTCATATTCGAGGCTCTTGCACTGATATGTGTTTCTAGTTATTTTTGATGTAAACAATTGACTTGCATTCAGGGTAGGGTTGACTGATCGCTATATTAATCCGACGAGAGATTTACTGCTAATTTTTTCGCTCCGTCCACTTCAGCTAGAAGTTCTTCTTGCCAGCGCTCAGGGAACGCAGATTTCTCTAGGGATACATAATTTTTACCTTCTGAGTGGATGCCAAATACGTGGGTGAAGGTACAAGACACGCCCCGTTTCGTAACCTAAGTGAGACGCCAGGCGCCCGGAAATACCCACAATTTCGAAGCGTCATGAAAAAGGATGACCGTAATTAAGTGATTCTGGGTTATGGTGAGGCCGTTCTCAAAGTTTAGTTATTGCAGAAATATGCTCGAACAGTCAATAGAATCGTTAAATGAAACGAAACAAACGTGAGTAATCAGGGTTTTAGAAGATTGTCGCTGATAAAATTACAGCTATGCATAAACCTGAAAAGTGGACATTCCTTTTGTTTGAAAATTCTTCTCTACTTGAATGCTTAATTGAATTTTCATGTTTAAAAGGGACATAGTTTGGTAAAAATGCATTTTTAGTTGAAAATGCATCATTTTAGTTGGAAATTCATTTTTTAAGTTGAAAATTGGACTATTTCGTTAAATATTTTTTTGTAGGTTGGGAAGTTATTTTTTAACTGATCTTCATCTATTCCAGGGGAAAATCCATAATTTCTTGACTGACAAATCTTTATTTGTTGAAAATTCGTCTTTGAGGTTGAATTTAACGGAGTTTGATTCAAAATCATAATCGTTTTTGGTTGAAATGTCTAATATTACATTATTTGTTGAAAACTAATCTTTCTTGATTGAAGATTAAACTACTTATGTGGAAATGAACCTCTTTGGTTATAAATTATTTATTTCTCAAGGATGAATCATTTAAGTTCAAAATTTATCTGATTGATTGAAAGTTTAACTAGTTTCTTGTAAACTAATGGAAGGAAAACTTAGTCGTTGAAATATTAGGGAATTTAGGTAATTTTGAAACTGAAGCTTTTCGGCAACTCTAATATTTTAGTTTTATATTACGAAAAAAAGGATAATTAATGTTGAGGACAAAACTCGTCCAGTCTCATTATTCGAAAATTGCTAAAGATTGACCGAAGCCCTCCTAAGGGAGATTCCTGGATTTCTTGTGTGGTCATCTTCTTAACCTGGCCGCTGTCCATGTTTACTTCTGCCTGTGTTTGCATGCCATATTTCAATGTATATATTCCACGAAAATCTCTGTTATATTCCACCAGTATTGCAAAAACTTCACCATTGGACGTTGACAATACAGTTTGTTTTCCGGTTGGCATGGGCCCAAAGAACTGATTTCTTCGTTTCACTTGAATTGGTGCATCGCGAGGAAAAGTGTACCTACGAATTGCAAATCGCTGATTCATATTCGCGTGCGGAATAAGACGAATATATCTAAGTTCATCAATTGTAAGACCACCTAGTCGCGAAGAAGAAAGAATGGCAGTTGGTGATCTGGACCTGGCACGAGGAGAAGATTCGGCACAAGGAGGAGACCTGACAGGAGAAACTGAATGAGGTATGGCAAGAGAAAGAGTCAATCCCAGAGAAGAAGAAGGTTCGCCACGAGGAACACCAGGTATAGGATCTTAATTGAGTAAATGCTCTTACTGTGAACTCAATTCTTCAACAGGAAACAGAGAATTCAATTTAGAAAATTTTTTGAAAAACATTACCTGAAGGAAAGTCAACTTTTGCAGGAGAATTGCAGAAAAAGCCTGAAAACAAGAGAAGTATTCCTCCGAAAATTATTCCCAACAAAAGGACATGAGCTCAAAAAAGTCAACTTGTGTCTTTTTGGTTGAGAGTTGAATTTTTTAGTTTAAAATTGTTGTTTCGGTTGAAAATTCAACCACTTTGGTTTAAATATTTTTCTTCCTTGTTAACAATGTTTATTGGTTGACAATTCAACCCTCTTCTTGAGAATTCGTCAAATTCCTCTCTAGGTAGAATTTCATCTTTTTGGTCAACCATGCAACTTTAAATTGATTGATTAATCAATAATTGCAATTTAACCTAATCTGTTTTTGTTAAAAATTAATGTTGTAACTTACAATATAACTATGCCATTTCTAGTTGAAATGTATATCCCTTCTTTGAAAATTCAACGAATTGAGTGAAAGTTGAACTACTTAGTCAAAAATTATTATTTTTTTGGTTCATGATTCATCAGTTCAGTTGAGCATTCATCCTTCTTGTTTCAAATTGAATGATTTTGCTCAAAATTAGATTTTTCATTTGGTATTTTTTTATCTGAAAATATACTGATTGCATTTTTAGTGGACGCAAAGAACTCTTCCTAAACAATTAAGAATAGATCAAATAAGAAGTTTCAAACTCTCTTATAAGAACAACCACATTTGTTAAGTTTTTTATCATTATTATAAAACCTCATTACGCAATAAATGACGCATTTCCTCCAGCAGAAAATTCACTTTTGATTTAACAGATCGAACATCTGCTGAACTTTTCTCTAAGTTGTAATATCTTTGGATATTTCTGTTTTTTCAGTACAACTTTTTATTAAGTGAGGTTTTCGTCCCCTGATAAAAAACGGTACGATTTCATTGAACCCCTCAACCCCCTAATCGTCTTCCGTATTTCGTGCACGATGACGTAGGAGTGTACCATATGTGCGCGTGCACATATGGTACGATTTCGTATGAAAAGGAAGACTTTTAGAATTCCATTTTTCTTTTATACACACATGATAGATTCCTCCAGAATAAATTAAGATTAAATTTGAACTCATTTTGGGCAAACTCAAATAAGGTTTGAAAGAAAATAGCAATTGGCACAAATTCTGATTTGCGTGAAGCTTTAACAAATGTAGATAAAATTAGAGATATATTATTATATTCAGCAAGAAAATTGAGGATAACCGCCAATGACAAGACGAGAGAAGAAACAATAATCATTTTTCCTAACTACAGGAAAAACTAATTAATGTACCAATTAAGAATTTGAATCGCACTATAACTAAGGAATATTCTAGTTCTTTATTAGATTTCATATTATATCTTCAAGTCGTTATCTCAGAGATAATAGGCGTCAAGTTTGTCCTTAGATGTTTATATTTCATTAGAGTGAGTTTCAAGGAAAAAAATGTGTATTACTAAATTCGTTGAAAC
>JAABKJ010008038.1:0-11549 GCA_011634705.1 Andricus grossulariae | reverse complement strand
TGTTTTTAAATTAATTGTAGAACACAAAACAAATAAAAATTATCGACCCTAATGCCAATAAAAAGTCTTCTTCACATTTATAATACTTGGGTCAATTGAAAACGATATCTTTCAAAAAAACAGCAAAGATGTCATCTAACTGTAACTAAATAACTGTGCCAAGCTTTATTTCGAAATTGCTAAAATTTTTCAAGATATTTTCATTAGAAATTTCGAGCTACTTTTTTTCTATTTTTCATAACTCAATTGCTAATAATAATAGAGAAAAATGTTTTGAACCGTTTTTATTTGCAATTTATTGAAATTGTAAGGGGAAGGGAATATAAAATAAAAAATGTCAATTTTTTCACTCTTTTGTTTGAAAAACACAATTTATTTGCCATTTTAAACTCTGTTATTCACAAGAAATTAACAAAAATCATAAATACACTTTGATATATTGTAAAGCGCATCACAAATGTTGGCGGTGCCATTAATTTTTATTTTCGAGAAAAACGTCTCTGAAGCTCTCACTTATTAACTGATTTTGATGTTTTTCAAACAAATAGAACGTCAAAATTTCGAAGACGTTTTTCTCAAAAACACAAAATAATGGCACCGCTAAAATTTGTGACACACTCAAAGACATTTCACAGTGTATTTATAAATTTTTTCAAAAAATATCTCAGAAAGAAAAAGTTTTAAAATGACAAATAAATTTTGTTTTTTAAATAAATCAATGAAAAAATAACAACTTTTATTCTTCCTGAAATAAAAATAAATTACGAATAAAAACTGTCCAAAATACTTTTCTCTATTGTTGTTAGCAAATGAGTTATGACAAAAAGAAAAAAAGTAGCCCACAGTAGAGCAAAATCTGAGCCATGGACCCTCTCCCGCAAAACAACCTATAACGGTTTTCTGCCCGGGGCTACGAAATCCTAAAACCTGAAAAAGTTACGTGAATTAAACTTTTTTACACAATTTTTCCTATGTTGATTTTATGGGGAAAAACAATTTTGATGCAAACAGATGGAAAAGTTTTAGGCAAACATTGAGTATTTACAAAAACATCGTATGTATTTCCGGAAACAAGAAGTTATAACTGTGTTGTGCCACAAGCTTCACTTTGATTGATAAATAAAGATTTATTTACTGTTAAAAATATCTTGAGTAATTTTTCTTCTTTAAATAAACACTCCACAATAATTAAATTGTATACGTTTTATTCCATAATAATTTGTATATGGTTTGAAATAAACCGGCATTTGAGTGATTACAATGTTCACTGATAATGTGATCTTCCCCGTGCAGAAAATTATCAGGGCTGACTTGCGTCCCTTTAGGGCATTGTCTAGACCATCTACTCTAGACGGTCTTTTCGAGCCCTAATCGGGTTCTGGCTAGCCCATCAGAATTCAAAGATTTTTTTGTAGATTTCCAAAGAAAGCCAGGGTGTTTGAAAGTATCAAAATTGAAAAACGAACTCTAAAAAAGAGGAATTTTTCTCCTTATCATATCTAGTAACATCAACTATCTAAAATAGAATTTCACAAGAACGACTGACTAGTTCTAGATTATCTTGTTCAATTAACTGAAGAATGCGTTTCTCGTGTGTTAACTGTTTATTATAACCATTTTTCAGTTATCTCGACGCACACGAACCTAATTTTATACAGCTTAACTTAACACTACTACATATAACGCACTTCACTAAGTCAGAGCATCGCACGCTGAGTGTATTGGTCGAAATGGTCGTTATATACTAACCAAAAAAATTCTTAGCGCTTGTGAGAAACGACCAGTGCCGCGCTGAAAATTTGTAATGCCCCGAGTCATATTTAATTTTCTTATTTGAAGCTCGGATATTTATCTGAAATTTGTCACTGAAATATTGTATAATAACTAGGGGATAAATTATGATTGAAATATGATTTTGATGTTTGTATTTTTGTAAGGTGCTTGTGTAGAAAATTATCGGGGAAATATTTGGGGCCAGGACAGACCGTTTTGACCGTTAATCAGGCACTGTCAAGGCAGCCTATTATGTGGCTGATCAGAAATGAAACGTTTTTGTATTGTTAAAGCTAGTCTGGACAAGCTAATCTAGCGCTAGTCAGTCGGTTTTGTGAAAATCTATTTTAGATGGTTAACGTTTAAAAAATTATTTCCAAGTCTGTCTTGATTTTTTGTTTAATGAACACTTTTTATTTTTTATACTTTCAAACGCCCTGGGTATTTTGAGAATTATGCAAAAAATATTTGAATTCAAAAGGTAGATTTGTTGCTGGACCTGGCGGGCTAGGCAGCATCCGATTAGGACCCGAAAAGACTGACTATATGATGAAGATGAAAATTATTTTTTTTAGAGTTTATTTTTCATTTTTTATTTTTGATCATTTTAAAAACTCTGGCTCTTTTTGGACATGTACAAAAAACATTTAAATGAGACATTTCGAAATTTTTTGGTCCTGACGGGCTAGCCAGCACCAGATTACGGCCCGAAAACCCCGTATATATTAGACGGCGTAGACAATGCCATAACAGGAGGCAAATCTGCCCCGATAATTTTCTACACGAGTGAAGCTCACATTATGAGACAGCATTGTTGTCACTCAAATTCCGGTTTATTTTAACAGCATTAAAATTTCAGAAGAAAAAGTATACAATATAATAATCCTGGAGTGTGTAATGTAACGAAGAAAAATTACTCCAAACACTTTCAACAGTAAATAAACCTTTTCTTATCAATCAAAGTAAGGTTTGTCGCAAAGCCCAGTTATAACCAGGTCCATCAAGCTCGCACCTCTACCATCGAAATTCCCAAATTTCTTTGTATCAGAATTTTGGACTTTTTTTGGGCATTATTGCCGATTTTTGGGCTTCACTACCTTTTTTGAAAATTCAAATCTGGAGTGGAGCTGCTGACTTGACTCAAGCCAGCACCTCCACTATATACAAATTTAAAAAAATTAAAAATCAAACACAACAGAATTTTGGGCTTTTTTTGGGCTCTTGAATGCGCTAACAAGCGATTCGCACAAACAACCCCTACTAAAAATAAAACTACCCTCTATGTACAAACTCAAACTGGGAAAAAACGAAGTACACCATAATTTTGGGCTTATTTTAGGCTCTTGAATGCATGAGAAAAAATTCAAAAATCACCCCCTATAAACAGAAGAAACACGCCCTTGTATAAAATAAAATCTGCAAAAAAACAAAGTGCTACAGAATTTTGGGCATACTTTAGGCTCTCGAATGCACAAAACAAATTATTCCAAAACCACCCCTATGTAAAAAAAAACCAACACCTTAGTAAAAACTCAAACCTGGAAAATACAAAATAGAAAGTCTTGTGGGGCTTTTCTTGGGCTCTCGAATGCTTGAATTTTATTGTTGCAAAAACTACCCCTACATCTCAAAAATCAAAACAAGCCCCAAACTTCAGAAACTTATTGGTGTTGGTATTTTTGAGGAGCCCAAAAATTAGAGACTCCACACTGTCAAATTCTAGAAAACATTGTTTTTTGACAATGTCGTATCTACTTGGTTTCAAGGGGCTGCTTTTCAACTGTAAGGATTGGAGCCCGAAAATCAGTGTTGGTATTTTCCAGGAGCCTAAAAATCAGACACCCTATTTGCACTATAAAATTCTAAAAAACATTGTTTTTTGACAGACTCACATCTTCGTGGTGTCAAGGGGTTGCTTTTTAACTGCAAGGGTTGGAGCCCGAAAGCGGTGTTGGTATTTTTCAGGAGCCCAAAAATCATGGACTCTATTTATACTGTAAGATTCTGAAAAACATTATTTTTTGACAAAGTCATATCTTCGTGCTGTCAAGGGGTTGCTTTTCAACTGTAACCGTTGGAGCCCAAAAATCGGTGTTGGTATTTTTCAGGAGCCCAGAAATCAAAGACTCTATTTATACTGTAAAATTCTAAAAAAACGCCGATTTTTGAGCTCCAACCCTTACAGTTGAAAAGCCGCCCCTTGACACCACGAAGATATGACTTTGTAAAAAAATAATGTTTTTCAGAATTTTACAGTGTAAATAGGGTCTCTGATTTTTGGGCTCCTGAGAAATACCAACACTGATTTTTTTATTTCAACCCTTACAGTTGAAAAGCAACCCCTTGACACCACGAAGATATGAATTTGTCAATAAAAAATGTTTTTTAGAATTTTACAGTGTGAATAGGGTCTCTGATTTTTAACCTCCTGAAAAATACCAACACCGATTTTTGGGCTCCAACCCTTACAGTTGAAAATCCACCCCTTGACACCACGAGGACGTGACTTCGTCCAAAAATAATGTTTTTCAGAATTTTACAATAGGGTCTCTGATTTTTGGGCTCCTGAAAAATACCAACACCGATTGTTGGGCTCCAACCCTTACAGTTGAAAAGCGACCACTTGACACCACGAAGATGTAACTTTGTCAAAAAACAATATTTTTTAGAATTTTACAGTGTAAATAGCGTCTCTGATTTTTGGGCTCCTGAAAAATACCAACACCGATTTTTGGGCTCCAACCCTTACAGTTGAAAAGCGGCCACTTGACACCACGAAGATGTGGCTTTGTCAAAAAATAATGTTTTTTTTTCATTTGACAGTGTGAATAGAGTCTTTAATTTTTGGGCTCCTCAAAAATACCAAAAACAAAAAGTTTCTGAAGTTTGGAGCTTCTTTTGATTTTTGAGATGTAGGGGTAGTTTTTGCAACAAAAAAATTCAAGCATTCGAGAGCCTAAGAAAAGCCCTACACTACTTTTTATTTTGTATTTTCCAGGTTTGAGTTTCTGTTAAGGGCTTGGTTTTTTTTACATAGGGGTGGTTTTGGAAAAATTTGTTTCGTGCATTCGAGAGCCCGAAGTTTGTTTAAAATTCTGTAGCACTTTGTTGTTTTGCAGATTTTATTTTTTGCAAGGGGGTGGTTTTTCTGTTTATAGGGGTTGTTTCTTTGGATTTTTTTTGTGCATTCAAGAGCCCAAAATAAGCTAAAAATTATGGTGTATTTTGTTTTTTCCGAGTTTGAGTTTGTACATAGGGTGTAGTTTTATTTTCAATAGGGGTTGTTTTTGCAAATCATTTGTTAGCGCATTCAAGAGCCCAAAAAAAACCCAAAATTCTGTCGTGCTTGATTTTTAATCTTTCTGAATATTTATATAGTGGAGGTGCTGGCTTGTGTCAAGTCAGCACCTCCACTCCAAATTTCGATTTTGAAAAAAAGTAGTGGAGTTCAAAAATCGGCAATACAGCCCAAAAAAAGCCCAAAATTCTGATACAAAGAAATTTGGGAATTTCAATTGTGGAGGTGCTAGCTTGATGGACCTTCTAAAAAGCAGGACATTTCGTCTCCTTGGGATTCTGCGACTTGACGTGTACAATCTGCTTGATTTGAAAAGGATTCTATAACAACTATTTTGTTCAATATTCGTCTTTTTTGGTTGAATCCAAATGGTTGATCATTCATTTTTTTATTGTTGAAAATTTCTTTCTTTTTTTGACAATTCAAGTATTTTATTGTTGATTTTAAACCAGTTTTTATTTAATTTGAAAATTCAACCATTTGGTAAAAAATTTATGAATTTGCGGAAAATTTCTCCTACGGTGAAAAATTGAAATTCTGAATTTTTTTAGTCCATTCCCATATTATTTTCCGGCGCAAAATATAAAACTCGCTTTCGGGAGAGTTATAATTTAACACCATTCATTTAAAGTGGTGTCACGCATAATAGAAGATGAAATATATTGTTTCAATTCTAGATTATAATAACGTTATAATAAGTATTCAGATCGTACAATGCGTTGGCAGAGTATAGCAAAAAAATAATGTCGTGAAAATGCTCATAGGTTAGGTTCTGGTGTCGTATTTGAAAGACTTTAAATATTCATATATTGTCTACTATTATTAACATTGTGGTTGTTAATTGTTTGTTTAGAGGGAAGTAATTCAGTTTTAGGAGTTTTAGTTTTGTAATACAAAAATATTCGGAACTAATTTTAAAAGCAAGTCAAGTGCGGTGCTTGTTGGTTCTGTAACGAAAGACAAAAAAAAAGCTTTGCCAGTGCATATTACGATTTCAATAATTACATAATTGAACATTGAAATAACATATTTCACTCAACTTTTATGCTGGAAACAACTTCTAACAAATATTATTGTAAGAACACCGCATCATCAATCTTTGACAACGCGGACCACACATTTCAGATGTAGACGAGCCAGCTGATAGAGCCTCGTTTAGTGGCCGCCCATCGCGAATACCGTACGGAACTGGCAATCGGAGTTGACATTGTTTTGGAATATTTCTTTTTGCATCCTTTATACTCAAATGATGTACATAAACGTACCTTACTGTCGGCTCTTGCATTTCTCAAAGTTTGAAGCCGATATTTCACTTACAAAAAAAGTTCTTGGGTTCAAAAAACGCACCCAGTTTTAATACCATCGAAAATAATGTTTTGTTAAATTCCTCCTCGAATAAAGTACGTAAACGTAGTTTATTGTTTTCTCATACATTTTCCAAAGTTTTAGCCCGATATTTTAATTAAAAAAAAGTTCTTAGATTGAAAAAAAATCAGAAAATTGAAAAAGTGAGGTCGGTAAGGTAGGTATTTATGTGTGTCACATGCCCTTAATGACATAACAATTTTTATTCCTATTTTTTATCACAGATTTATTAAATATAGAACAGATTTACCAAATATAGAATTTTTAATGGCGTATTCTGATTTTTATACGAGCACTCACACAATTTAAAAATTTTCCTAAATGAGAATTCTTTTAATGGCATTTTGTTCGGTTTTTCAATCTACGTAATGTATTTAATGGTGTCATTGATTTTTGTTCTTCATTTGAGGTTGAAATAAGTGTGGCTCTCTGTGTATATTTCATTTGCGTATATTTTGGTGGTGATGAGATACGATACAGTTTAACTCACGTTCCTCGATAACTGTTTTCCACAAATTTATGGTGTACTTCATTTTTTCCCAGTTTGAGTTTGTACATAGAGGGTAGTTTTATTTTCAGTAGGGGTTGTTTTTTCAAATCGGTTGTTAGCGTATGCAAGGGCCCAAAAAAAAGCCCAAAATTCTGTTGTGTTTCATTTTTAATTTTTAAAATTTTTATAGAGTGGAGGTGCTGGCTTGAGTCAAGTCAGCACCTTCACTTCAAATTTGAATTTTCAAAAAAAGTAGTGGAGCCCAAAAATCGGCAATACACCACAACAAAGCCCCAAAAATAGCCTAAAATTGTGATACAAAGAAATTTGGGAATTTTGATTGTGGAGGTGCTAGCTTGATGGACCTCTTTTTAGAGAAATATAGGCAATGCGTATTATTCCGATTTCCAAAACTACTTCAACTAAAACCTAAAAAAAAAATAGAAATAAAAAAAATAATTGCAACATACTTATTTTCAAGGCTACAACTTATATTCTTTTTGCTGCAGTAATAGCCCACAATCCTCAAGAACTACCCTCACCACATTTAACGAACCCCGTCTCGTTGGCCTTCCTCCAAAATCGCAAAAAAAAAATTTAATTGATAATAATCACATGACAAGCATTTTCCAGACTGTAGTTAATATCTTCATATCTACAGAAATATCCAACAACCCTCAGGAGCTAACCCTACCACATTTAACAAACCCCGTCTCAATTGCCTTCCTCTAAACTCGCACAAAAAATGTAAATTGTTAATAATCACAAGATACGCATTTCCAAGATTGTATTATTTCATTATTCAAACTTGTTCTCGGGTTAAGAACTCGGTTCTCCATCATAGCCACGGACTAAGTCAAGTGACTGATGAGACGAAGATGTAATTAGTTAATTTAATACTTCGTATGAAATCATTTGCGATGATGTTGTAGGTACAAAATTAGGAGTATGGTGTAGTTTGCAGTTCCTCTTTTACCGCTTTTATGCTCACACAGCGGCTGCGAGTGTCGGAGGTGACAACAGTCGCCTCCGGATACTTTCTTAGAGCTACCATGTATCACTCTATAGGTTTTTAGTCGCTTGCTTCCTGATGGTCCAGGAAGTTTCTGACAATGAGACAGGTGTTTAATAAAACCGCCTTCTGAGCTGCTGCCAGTACCTTACTGACTCCTAAATGTTCAAGATGTTCAGTGCATCTTGCGTGCACGTTGTCTGTAGCCGAAATCACAATAGGATGAATAGATGCATGTTTCACATTTCTCCATATTGTCTTTATTTCATGCCTTAGCTCGCTATACTTGTGGATCTTGGTTGTATAGGTTGCCTGAAAATTTCGGTTAAGTGGACAAGCAATGTCGATAATGTAGACTCTTCTACCTTTTTTTTCTCGCATTACGATGTCTGGTCGATTGGCTCGGATGTAATGATCCGTCTAGATAGTAACATCCAAATTTGAGATGTAATCTTCGTTTTCTAAAACGGGCATTGGAATGTATCCATAGAAAGGGATCAATTCTGTTAAGAGTCCTAGGTTTAGGGCAAGTTGTTGATGTATAATGCCCGCCACATAATTATGCCTGTGCGTATATCCTCTTTGAGCTATTACGCGACAACCATCAATAATGCGCTCGATTTATTCGTTGGTATCTCCACATAATCGGCACCGGTCAACCACGTCTTGATGCAGCACGTGTTTGCCATAATTTCTGGTGCTGATAACCCTATCCTATATCGCAATAACCAATCCCTCCGTTTCCGGATACAGGACATTCTTTCTCAGCCAAATATTAAATGCCTCACTGTCCACTTCATGTTGATCTAACGTTTTGGGGTGCTCACCGTGGACGGATTTCTGTCTCCATTGCGTTTCTAATTCCTCTATGGTTTCTGCCCTGGTACTCAAGGCCTCCTCTGAGAACAAATTCAACGCGTGTAGTCAAGATCAGCTTCACAGGTGGTGTTGTAAAGCGTAACATCTCGCCCCAACCTCCTCTATATCGTGGTAGAACTACCCTTTCAATCGCTGAATTACTGTGGTGCATGCGGTGCTTCGTCATTTCTACACGGATGATTCTGCTTAATCGTTTGAGGTCGGTGTTTGACCTTTTGATGAGCCCAAAGAAGTACGTGAGGACAGGGATGGCATAGGTGTTGATTGCCCTGATCTTGTTTTCCGAGTTAAAGGAACCCTTCAGAACTAATCTGAGTCTTGTAGTGAAGGCAGTTGTTAGATTTTTCTTAACTATCGTATGTTGAATACCCTTAGGTTCGAGAATACCCAGCTATTTATATGACTTGCCCTCAGCCATTGCTTCGATGTCATTCTCGAAATCGTTCTCTAGCTCTGCGGTTCCGGATTCTCCTCTGGTTAAATGCATTGTTATGCATTTGTCTAGTCCGAACTCCACGTGGATATCACTGGAAAACTGCTTTGTGACATCGATCACTTGCTGCAGTTTGTGGTCTGAACTGGCGTATAGCTTCAGGTCGTCCATGTATAGAAGATAGGTCACTTGATGACCATTCTCGTTATCATATATCCGGAACCCATGAGACATGCTATTTAGTGTTTTGCTCAGTGGGTTCAACGCTGAACAGAACCATAATGCACTAAAGCAGTCTCCTTGGAATATACGCGCCCAAATGCGTGTTCTTGTACCTCAAAGCATCATCGCGCGACTTAGGAAGTCAATGATGCGTGGGCAAATTTTGTATATTTTCAAGACTTTAAACAAATAGTCATGTGGTACGGAAGGAAACGCTTGCTTGTAGGCAATGTATACCATGTGCAAGTTTATTTGCTGTTTACGAGCTTGCGTCATGGCAAAAGCGTCTTTGGTGACTAGATCTTCACTGCCTCATTGTTTTTACAACATCCTTTTTGTTCTTCTGTAAGAATGTCATTCTGGTCGCAGTGATAATATACCTTATCTGCTATGATAGCTGTAAAACATTTATATATTGTTGAAAGACAGGCTATCGGTCGAAAATCAGATGGATTTTGAGCGTCCAGTTTTTTAGGCAACATATACTTAGTACCCTGGTGCATAAAGCTAGGCATCAGATCTGGTTTTATGATGATCTTCTGAAAATACCGTACCAACGTAGGATGCACACTAGTCAGGTACTTGTACCAGAAGTTGTGCGCCATGTCTGGACCTGGAGCTTTCCAGTTGCTTGCTCTTTCAAAACCGTTGAAACATCTGAAGCTGTGATGTTAGTCAGCTCCTTTTCAGGGTTATTGCTAGCTCTTGACTTCTCTAGTTGCAACCACGCAGATTTTAAAATGCTTCTGTTCGTTTTCTCCTAAACACCTACCAACAGTTAGTCATGTTTTCCAATTGAGGCACGTTGGTGTCTTGTTGGTTGTTCAGTTTTACACTACTTTCACAGTAGAACCTTCTTTCCTCTGCCTGAAAGGTTCGATTTTGTTGCCTTATTGAACTACTTTTCTTGTACCGACGCATTCTAGCAGTAAGAGCATCAAGTCTCTGTCGTCTATAATCTCATCCAATATTGCTGGTGTTAATGTCTTGATGTAACGAGGGTCGGTGATTTTAGTAATATGGTGTATCAACTTTCTGGTTCTATTTCCTTTTTTATATTGAGTAAGTCGACCCAATTTGCACCTTACTTTGCTCACATCCATATCCAACCTGATCTTCCATGGTGGATCTTGCTCCCTTCTTGGAGTAAATACTGCATTTGTAGGTCTAGTTCTGCTGCCCAACGTTCTAACGGTTGCTACAGCAGCACAGTATACAAGAGTTTGCACCTCTAACGCAGTTGGTGTTTATTTCAAATGCATGAGTAGAACCTTGCTGTTCAGGTGTTCTATTAGTGCATGCAGATCATGTGTGATGTTCATCTTGGGTAGAGAATGCCTTTGTGTTAGTTCTACATGTCTGAAATCTAGTAAAGCATGAACAAAATTCCTTTCAAAGTGCTGTCGTTTTTCTGGGATTTCGCTGTTCAGATCATCATTATTAAGCCGAAAGCAATCTGTTTACAGATATTGAGCGTTTTTGATCTGCTAGATTCTGCTCTTTTATTCTTGTGGCTTGTTCTGGGTACTCAAGTAAGAAGAGCCGATGATGTTCTCTTCTTACACTTTGCCCACTTTTCTTTGTGAAAAAATAAAAGCGCATTACATTTCTGTTCATATGGTATGTCTATTTTAATCGCCTTCTTGGTTGTTGAACCTCTGCTTCTGTCTCTGGTGTATTAGGCCATCTACCTCTGGAGGATGTGGTGGCGCTGGATCATCACCAGGTTGAGGAAGAACATCAGTTGCCGCTGCTTGTTTGTGTAACGCGGTTTCCTCTAACTGATGTACATTGCCGTCGTTTTTTGACGCCAAATCAACCTGTTGTTTAATCTCCATTGCTCGATCTTTTGATATGTGTAGATTCGTACTGATGTCCTGTACCTTAGCGATAAGATTTCTAAGTGCAACTTTCTCTATTTGAGGATACTTTGCAGCAAATTTCGTTCTAAAATTGTATCCTTTTTCGCGTGGGATTTCAAACTTCGCACTTTTATAATTGAGACGCACCAATTCCTCATTCATTGTGGTATCCCACTTGATGCTCTCCCACGGTATTTCTGTTGAGGTGGTTGGCT
>JAABKJ010008037.1:0-11550 GCA_011634705.1 Andricus grossulariae | reverse complement strand
GATTTTATACTAATATACTTGATTTTTGAATAAAAAAATATACATTTTTAACCACATAGTTAAATTTTAAAAAATAGTTCCATTTTCAAAAAAATAGTTGAATTTTCTACTAAAAATATTAATTTTTTACCGAAAAAATTCATTATTTACCAAAAAAGACGAATTTTCAATAAAACACATGAATCTTTTACGCAAATTGTTGAATTTTCAAGCCAAAAACACTAATTTTTTTACAAAAAAGTAGCAGTTTTAACCCAAAAATTGGAATTTTCTACCAAATAGTTAAATTTTCAAATAAACAGTTAAATGTTCAACCCAAAAAAGAGATTTTTTAAACCAAATAATTCAATGTTCAACCAAAAATATTAACTTTTCACCAAGACTATTAATTTTCTACCAAAAAAGACGAATTTTCAATCAAATAAGTGAATTTTCATATAAATTGTTGAATTTTCAAGCCAAGAACACGATTTTTCTACCAAAAAAAGTAGAATTTCAAGACCAAAAATTAAAATTTTCAATAAAAAGCTAATTTTCAATCAAAAGAATAAATTTTCATCAAAATATATGAATTTTCAACTAAACTGTTGAATTTTCAAGACAAAAAACGTATTTTCTACTAAACAGTTAAATTTTCCACGCAATAATATAAATTTTCATCGAATTTTTGAATTTTCTTTCAAAATTGTAGAATTTGCAAAATAATAATTAAACTATAAATCATCAAAGATGAATTCTCAACTATCAATATAATAGTAGACTTTTTGAACCAAAAAGAATGAACTTTTAATCAAAAACAGTTGGCGATGAATAAATAAGAATTTTTTTGTAATTTAGAAAATGAAAGATAATAATTTTCAGTAAATATTCAAGTTTATTTATAATATTTTTAAAATATTAGGCCAGAAAAGTGGAAATTTGGTAAGAAAATACAGTTAATTTTGCACTCGGACTAGGCAACATTTTAGGCCCTGCATTATAAATTTTTGTACATTTCTTTTAATTAATTGGTTAATTAATTAATTTATTTATTTATTTCTAGACTGAATCTGGCTCGGAGTATCTGTTAGTCACACCAGGCAACAGTCTTTATTTTCCGGCAATTGACTTTATCAAACAATCTGTGGGTCACGCTGGGATCAAGCAAGGATCTAGTCACATACCAGTTGTTGTCGATTGTCGGTACGTTTTGGGTGCAGACTTCACTGCAGCCAAAGTAAGTTCAATCCATTTTTTAACTCATTTCAATTTTTTTTTTAAATTTATTCCAGGTGTCTACTCAAATCCTGGAATTAAAAAAAAATTGACTCGAATATGTATACAATTTCGTGAGTTTATTATAAATAATTTTTTTTCAGATGAATTTTCAACAAGAAAAGATAATGTTTCAACCAAAAATAGAATACTTAAATTTTCAGTTGATGAAAATTAATTAAAAATAAGAGAATTAATTTTCAACAAGAAAACACGAAATTTCAACAAAATAGATGAATTTTCAACGAGAAAAGATCAATTTTCAACCAAAGAGATGAATTTTCAACTGAAATTATGAAATATTTAACTGGATTAATAAAATTTTGAGTTTAAACAATTAATTTACAACCAATATAATGAATCTTTGACCGTAATAGTTGAATTTTCAACAGCAACAAAATTAATTTATAACAATAGTTTAACTTTCAACTAACTACATAGTTGAATTTTTAACGAAAAAGATGAATTTTCAACTAAAAAAATTAAATTTTAACAGAAAAACGAAAATTTACCAAAAAATAAAATAAAATTTCGAACCAAAGTTACTTATCAAATCATTTTACAATGTGAAGAATTTTCAATTAAAATTATGAATCCTTAACTGGAATAGTTAAATTTTTAACCAAAAATATGAATAGTAAACTAAAATGATATCTGTAACTGGAACAGTTGGATTTTGAATTAAAAAGATCAATTTTTAACGAAAAATTGAATGGTTAAATTTCCTATCAAGAAAATTTAACATCAACAAAACAAAGTAATTTTTAACAAAATAATTCAAGTATCATCTGAAATAGTTAAATTAATTTTCTAACAAAAAGATACATTTTTTACAAAATACATGAATTTTCAACTAAAAAGGATCAATTTTTAACCATAAATTGAATAGTTAAACTTTGACTTAAAAAAATTAATGTTCAACCAAGTAGATGAATTTTAAACTAAAATGATAGAATATTCAATTGGAATAGTTAAATTTTCATTTAAAAAAATCAAACAAAAAAAACGAACTTTCAACAAAATAGTTACATTTTCAAATAAAGGGATAGATTTTTAATTAAAATGATGAATATCCAACCAAAAAAATAATTTTTAACAAAGGAATTTAACTTTCAAACAAGTAGTTGAATTTTCATTAAAAAAAAAATTAATTCTCAACGAAAAATGTACTAGTTGATATTTCAACCAAAAAATATTTTATTGGAAATAAAAAACAGTTGAATTAAAATAAAAAATACGAATTGTCAAACAAAAATAGAATAATTAAATTTTCAGTAAAAAAATTCAACAAAAAAAGACAAAATTTCAACAAAATAGTTACATTTTCAATAGAAGAGATGAATTTGTAATTAAAATAATAAATCTCCAACCAAAAAAGTAATTTTTAACAAAGGAGTTCAAATTTCAACCAAGTACTTGAATTTTCATTTTAAAAAAAATTAATTCTCAACAAAAAATGTACTAGATGATATTTGAACCAAAAAATATTTTATTGGAAATAAAAAACAGTTGAATTCAAATAAAAAAGACGAATTGTCAACCAAAAATAGAATAATTAAATTTTCAGTTAAAAAAATAATAAATTCCAACAACAAAAGAAAAACGAATTTTCAACAATTCCAGGTTTTCCAGGCTATCAAGGTAAGTAGACAACCTGATTAAACATTAAATTCAATTTTTATTTTAAATGTTATTCTTTAGTCTATAAATTATAAAAAGTTATATTTATTTATCGCAGGCTGGACAGTTTTTCCCCCTTTTCTAATTTGTTTACTTAAATGCGAACTGAATTAATAGAACCCAATGAGAAAATCCAACTATTTTTTGTTGAAAGTTCATTCTCTTCAGTAGAAAAGTCTACTATTAAATTTTTTGTTAAGCATTCATATTTTTTATTTTAAAATTGTATTGGTCGGTTTAAAATTAAATTATTTCGTTGAAAATTCAAGAATCTTGTTAAAAAGTCATACTTTTTGGTTGAAGAATCAATCATTTAATTGAAATTTTATTTCTTTCTTGAACAACAAATTGTGCTTTGATCGAAAATTCGACTATTTTGTGGAACACTCATATTTTTCGTTGGAAAATGTATCTCTTTCTGTATAAATGTAATCTTTTTTGGTTAAAAATACAACTGCCTGATTAAAAATTATTCTGTTTAGGCCGAAAATTATTTTGTTGTTTGAAAAATAACTGAAAATTTAAATGGTATGTAGAAAATTCGTATTTGCGGTCCAAAAATTAAAAAATTTACTCTCCTCCGTAAAAAATGAACTAATCCATTTTTGTTTGAAAACTCATCTTTTTTAGTTTAAAACTTCTAAAATTTAGTAAAAAATCTTTAGAAACAATAAAAATGTAAACTAAAAATGAATCAAATTAACCATTGTTAACATCAATTAGTTGAAAATTTATGTAATTTGTTGAACATTCGCCTTTTTTGGTAGTAAATTAAACTATTTGTTTAAAAATGGATGTATTTTATTAAAAATGCATCTCTTCTCGTAGATGTTAATCATCTGGTTGAAAATTCAACTATTTGGTAAAAAAAAAACATTTTTTTGTTGTTAAGAATGCAACTGTTTGGTTGAAAATTAATCTGTTTTAGTTGAAGATTCAAGTATTTTCTTGAAAATTCGTCTTTTCTTGCTTATATTAAACATTTTTTTATTTAAAATTAAAATATCTTTTGGTTTAAATATCAACTAATACATTTTTTGATGAAAATCAGTATTTTCAGGTAGATAATTCAACTATTTTTTAGAGAATTCATCAGTTTGGCTTGAAAATTCAAGAATTTGGTAAATAATTAAACTGTTTCGTGAAAAATTAGTTTACTATTTATTGCAAATTATTTTATTTTAAATAAAAATTAAACTATTTCATCTTTGGTTAAAAATGAATCAATTCTAGTTAAAAAATATTCTACTGTTGGTTGACGATTCATCTTTTTTGGTGAAAAATTAATCTTCTTAGTCGAAAATTCATATTTTTTGTTGAAAATTTTTTTCTCAAAATAGTAGCAAACTAGTGTTAAATAGTGTCAATAGTGTGGTGAGTCCGAGACTTGATAAAAGGGATTCCGAATCTCAACTTGTATTTTCGATTTTTTGTGTGAAAAATTAAGCACTTGGAAAGAGAAACAAAAAATTGGATAAACCCAAAATTATACAGAATATAAAAGATGCGGTTCATTAAAATGAGAATTTTTTTGATCATAAGTTTTTTTACTCATGTGTACTTACTTAATTGTTATAAAGAAGCGTTAATCATATTCCACTTAGTAAGAGGTTTTTAATATACATTTGCATTATTTTCATGTTCTTAAAAAAACGATTCATATGTATCAACCAATTTTTCAAAAACAGTAATTTTACATTTTTATATAAATCGTTATTTTTAAGCCTAAAAATTTTTTTTACATCCTGTGTAATTTTGTGTTATGATCTACCACTTTCGAAAAAATTGATTTTTCAGTGAAAACAGACAATTCGATTTATTTCTCCTTCCACGTGGTTCATTTTCATCTGAAAAGGAACAAAAAAATCGAAAATTCAAGTTGAGATCCGGACTTGTTTTTGAACGCCCCTAGTGTGAATTTTCAATGAAAAAATGGAAACTTACCGTAAACTTGGAAAAGGATATGCAATAAACTTTGCGTCGAACGGAAAATCTGGCAAAGTGTTGCTGTATTTCACCCTTGATAATATTTCAGATCTAAAAAAAAAAAAAGAACAAGTGCACATCCTGTTAAAAAATTTATCTTATTAACTGATTGAAATTTTTTTTATAAATAACGATTATAATTGGAATTTATTCCCAGCATTTATTATTCCAAACGAATAAATAAAATTAACAATTTCAAAGTCCTTGAATTTGAAAGCCACGCAATATTAAACTCTTCGAATAAAATAAACATTAACAATTAAAAATTAATTCAATTTATATTTTTGATTAAGAATTCATCTTTTTTGGTTAAGAATTTTATTATTTTGTTGAAAATTCAACAATTTTGTTGAGAATTCATCTTTTTTTGTTGACAATTCAACTGTTTTGGTAAAAAGTTTAACTATTTCGTTAAGAAATAACTTTTATGTTGAAAATTCATATTTATCAGTCAAAAATGTAACTGTTTTGTAGAAAATTCGTTTCTTTGGTTGCATTTTTTTTAATATGAAAATTAATTTTTGTAACTGAAAATTTAACTGTTCCAGTTTTAATTAAAAACTTACCTTTCTTAGCTGTAAATTCATCAATTTTGTAGAAAATTTGTCTTTTCGTGTTGAATTGAACTATTTTTTATTTAAAATTAAGTATTTTTTTGTTGAAATCTCAACTATTATATTTTGCGTTGAGAGTTCATCTTTTTGGTTAAAAATTTTTGTTTAGGATTTAATTATTTTCTTGAAAATTTAACTGTTTTGTAGAAAATTAGTCTTTTTGATTGAAAATTAAACTATTTTGTTGTTTTTTTTGTAGGAAATTAATTTTTTTAACTAAAAATGTAAGTATTCCTGTTTTGGTTGAATAATTTATCTTTTTAGGTTAAAAATTATTGGATTTTATTAGAAATTCGTCTTTGTTGGTATAAAATCAATCGTTGTTGTTAAAAATTATTTTTTTTTGTGTTGAAAATTCATCTCTTTGGTTGAAAATTGAACTATTTTGTTGAAATTTTTGTTATGAAAATGATTTTTCTAATGAAAATTTATGATTTTTGTGGAAAATTGATATTTTTTGTTGAATTCAACTATTTTTTATTTGAAATCTCAACTATTATATTTTCCGTTGAGACTTCATCTTTATCGGTAAAAACATTTTTTTTTAAATTTAATTCTTTCGTTGAAAACTCAACTTTTTTGTGTAAAATTCGTCTTTTTGGGTTGAAAATTCAATTGTTTTGGCAGAGAACTATCTTTTTGGCTTAAAAGTTTGGTTTGGCATTTAATTCTTTTGTTGAAAATTAAACTGTTTTTTGGTAAATTTCTTCTTTTTGGGTTGAAAATTCAACTGTTTTGGCAGAGAATTATCTTTTTGGTTAAAAATTTTTGTTTCGCATTTAATTCGTTTGTTGAAAATTCAACAGTTTTGGTAGAAAATCATCATTTTGGTTAAGAAATTCGGTTTGGAATTTAATTATTTTGTTGAAAATTCAATTTTTTTGTGTAAAATTCGTCTTTTTGGATTGCAAATTCAACTGTTTCGGTAGAAAATTGAACCGTTTAGTTGAAAAATAATATTTAAGGGTTGCAAATTTAATTGTTTTATAAAAAATTCATCTCTTTCTTTGCAAATTAAATTATTTATTAAAAATTTTGGTTGTTGAAAATAAATTTTTTAACTGAAAATTGTAATATTCCAGTTTTGGTTAAAAATTAAGTTTTTTGTTGAAAATTCATACTCATGGTTTGAAAAATAACCTGTTTTGTAGAAAATTCGTCTTCTTGGTTAAAAATGAAACTATTTTTTGTAAAATTTGTTGTTTTTCGCTGTTGAAAATTCTTTTTTTTTTAGTTTAAAATTCATCTCTGTGATTGAAAATTAAATTATTTTGTTGAAAACTTTATTTTTTGATGAAAATTAATTTTTTAACGGCAAATTTAACTATTCCAATTTTTTAGATGAAAACTTATCTAGTAGTAAATTCATGAATTTTGTATTTTAATTTAAAATTAAAATACTTTTGGTTGAAAACTCAACTATTATATTTTCCGTTGAGGATTAATTTTTTTCGTTAAAAAAATGTTGGTTTTGAAATTAATTCTTTTGTTGAAAATTTGAGTGTTTTGTCCAAACTTCATTTTTTTTGGGTCGAAAATTCAACTGTTTTGGTACAAAATCATCTTTTTGGGTCAATTTTTTTGTATTTAATTATTTAGTTGAAAATTTAATTATTTTGTAGAAAACTCGTCTTTTTGGTACAAAATTAAAGTTTTTGGGGGGAAGGTGTGGTAAATTAATCATTTAAACTAAAAATGTAACTATTCCTATTTTGGTTAAAAGTATATCTTTTTTAGTTTAAAAATTAATGACTTTGATTGAAAATTCGTCTTTATTAGTAGAAAATCAATCGTCGTTGTTGAAAATTCACTCTTTGGTTGAAAATTAAACTATTGTTGAATTTTTTTTTTCAATGAAAATTGAACTATTCCAGTTTTAGATGAAAAATCATGATTTTTGTACAAAATTCGTCTTTTTTTGTTGAATTTAAATATTTTTTACTTAAAATTCAATATTTTTGGTTGAATTCTCAACTATTATATTTTCCGTTGAGAATTCATCATTATCGGTAAAAAACTTTTGTTTAGAATTTAATTCTTTGGTTGAAAATTAACTTTTTTCTTGAAAATTCATACTCGTGGTTTGAAAAATAACCTGTTTTGTAGAAAATTCATCTTTTTGGTTGAAAATGAAACTATTTTTTGGAAAATTTGTTGTTTTTCGCAGATGAAAATTCTATTTTATAGTTTAAAATTCATCTCTGTGATTGAAAATTAAATCATTTTGTTGAAAACTTATTTTTTGACGAAAATCTTAATTTTTTAACGGCTAATTTTACTGTTCCAGTTTTTTAGATGAGAACTTATCTAGTAGTAAATTCATAAATTTGGTAGAAAATGCGTCTTTTTCTGTTGAATTCAACTATTTTTAATTTAAAATTAAAATACTTTTGGTTGAAAACTCAACTATTATATTATCCGTTGAGAATTAATTTTTTTCGATAAAAAAATGTTGGTTTTGAATTTAATTCTTTTGTTGAAAATTCGCGTGTTTTGTCTAAACTTCGTCTTTTTGGGTTGCAAATGCAACTGTTTCGGTAGAAAATTGAACCATTTAGATGAAAACTTGTGTTGAAAACTTTATTTTTTGATGAAAATTAATTTTTTTAACGGAAAATTTAACTATCCCAGTTTTCAGATGAAAATTTATCTTATCTAGTAGTAAATTCATAATTGTTGTAGAAAATCGTCTTTTTCTGTTGAATTTTTAAAAATAAAATTCTTTTTGTTCAAAACTCAACTATTATATTTTCCGTTGACAATCCATCTTTTTGTGTAAAAAAATGTTGGTTTCGAATTTAATTATTTTCTTGAAAATTCCACTGTTCTGTCTAAACTTCGTCTGCTTGACTCGAAAATTCAACTCTTTTGGTAGAAAATCATCTTTATGGTTAGAAGTTTGTTTTTAAATTTAAATATTTTGTTAAAAATTTAACTGTTTTGTAGAAAATTGGTCTTTTTGGTAGAAAATTAATTTTTTTAACTAAAAATTTAACTATTCATTTTCTGGTTAAAAGTGTATCTTTTTCAGTTTAAAATTAATGAATTTAATTGAAAATTCGTCTTTGTTGGTAGAAAATCAATCGTCGCTGTTGAAAATTCACCTCTTTGGTTGAAAATTAAATTATTCTGTTGAATTTCTTTTTTTTTTTAATGAAAATTTAACTATTCCAGTTTCAGTTGAAAACTTATCATTTTTAGTTGAAAATTCATGATTTTTGTATAAAATTCTTCTTTTGTTTGTTAAATTCAACTTTTTTTTTACTTAAAATTCAATATTTTCTGGTTGAATTCTCAACTATTATATTTTCCGTTGAGAATTCATTTTTATCGGTAAAAAACTTTGGTTTAGAATTTAATTCTTTTGTTGAAAATTCAACTGTTTTGTGCAAAATTAATCTTTCTTGGGTTGAAAATTCTACTGTTTTGGTAGAAAATCATCTTTTTTGTTCGAATTTTTTTTGGAATTTAATTATTTTGTTGAAAATTTAACTGTTTTGTAGAAAACTCGTCTTTTGGGTAGAAAAATAAAACTATTTTTTCTTAGTTGAAAATTATTTTTCAAACTAAAAATGTAACTATTCCTGTTTTGGTTGAAAGTGTATCTTTTTTAGTTTAAAATGAATGAACTTAATTAAAAATTTCGTCTTTGTTGGTTGAAAATTAAACTATTCTTTTCAAATTTTTCTTTTTATGAAAATTAAACTATTCCATTTTTAGTTGAAAAATCGTGATTTTTGTACAAAATTCGTCTGTTTTCGTCGGATTCAACTATTTTTTAGTTAAAATTAAATCTTTTTTGGTTGAAATCTCAACAAAACTGATGAATTTTTAACAAAAATGATGAATCTTCAACAAAATAGTTAAATTTGGTACTAAAAAAGACAAATTTCCCACCATATAGTTGAATTATGAACTGAAAAAGAGCGATTTTCAACAAAAAATGGAATAGTTAAATTTTCAAATAAAATAATTAATTTTCCACAAAAAAAACAACCAAATTTTCAACCAAAGTGATGAACTTTCATTTCAAATGATGAATCTTCATCTGCAATAGATAAAGTTTAAGTCAAAAAGATGAATTTTCGACAAAAGAGTTTAACTTTCAACCAAGTAGTTTTAGTTTCAACCAAAATAGTCAAGCTACAAATAAAATTATAAACATTTAATCGGAATACTTGAATTTTCAACCAAAAATATCCATTTTCAAACATAAATAGAATAGATACATTTTCAGCTGAAACAAATTTTTTTAACCAAACTGATGAATTTTTGACAAAAATGATGAATCTTCAACAGGAATAGTTGAATTTTAAACTAAAAAGATGAATTTTTAACTAAAATAATTAATCTTTAATTGTAATAGTTAAATTTTCAATTAAAATGAAGAATTTTCAACCATTAAGATTAATTTCTATCAAAAAAGACGAATTTTCAAATAAAATGATGAATCTTCTACAGGAATAGTGGGATTTTCAACCAAAAAGATAAATTTTTAAATAAAATGATGAACATTCAACTGGAATACTTGAATTTTCAACCAAAAAGATGAATTTTCAAACAAGAAGATTAATTTTCTACCAAAGAAGACCAGTTTTCAACAAAATACATGAATTTTCAACGAAATAGTTAAATTTTGTACTAAAAAAGACAAATTTTCCACCATATAGATGAATTATGAACTAAAAAAGAGCGATTTTCAACCAAAAATGGAATAGTTAAATTTTTAAATAAAATAATTAATTTTCCACCAGAAAAACAAACAAATTTTCAACGAAAGTGGTGAATTTTCATTTAAAATTATGAATCTTCATCTGCAATAGATAAAGTTTAAGTCAAAAAGATGAATTTTCAACAAAAGAGTTTAACTTTCAAACAAGGAGTTTTAGTTTCAACCAAAAAGATCAAGTTAAAAATAAAATTATGAATATTTAATCGGAATACTTGAATTTTCAACCAAAAAGATCAATTTTCAAACAAAAATAGAATAGATACATTTTCAGTTGAAACAAATTTTTTTGAACCAAACGGATGAATTTTTAACAAAAATGATGAATCTTCAACTGGAATAGTTGAATTTGAAACTAAAAAGATGAATTTTTAACTAAAATGATGAATCTTTAACTGTCATAGTTGAATTATCAATTAAAAAGAATTTTCAACCATAAAGATTAATTTCTATCAAAAATGACGAATTTTCAACTAAAATTATTAATCTTCTACAGGAATAGTGGAATTTTCAACCAAAAAGATAAAATTTTAAATAAGATGATGAATATTTAACTGGAATACTTGAAGTTTCAACCAAAAAGATGAATTTTCGAACGTGAAGATTAATTTTCTACCAAAAAAGACCAGTTTTCAACAAAACACATGAATTTTCAACGAAATAGTTAAATTTTTTACTAAAAAAGACAAATTTTTCACCATATAGTTGAATTATGAACTGAAAAAGAGCGATTTTCAGCCAAAAATGGAATAGTTAAATTTTCAGTAAAAAAAAATTAAATTTCAACGAAATTGATCAATTTTTAACTAAAATTATGAATCTTCAACTGGAATCGTTGAATTTTAAACCAAAAAGATGAATTTTTCACTAAAATGATAAATCTTCAACTGTAATAATTGAATTTTAAAACAGAAAGATGAAGTTTCAATAAAGAAAATTAATTTCTATGAAAAAATATGAATTTTCAACTAACACAAATTTTTTTTCAAACAAAAATTGAATAGTTAAATTTACGGTTAAAAAAAGTAATTTTCAACTGGAGATGATTTTTTAATCAATGTGAAACGAATTTCCAACAAAACAGCCCAGTTTTCTACCGAAGTGATACATTTTAAATTAAAATGATGAACCTTCAACCAAAAAAATAAATTTTTAACCAAAGGGTTTAACTTTTAACCAAGTAATAAAATTATTATTCCCAAAAAAGAAGGAATTCTGAAAGAAAAATGTATTAATTGATATTTCAACCAAAAAAGACTTTAATTTTAATTATTAAAAACAGTTTAA
>JAABKJ010008036.1:0-11550 GCA_011634705.1 Andricus grossulariae | reverse complement strand
TAGCCTTACTGACGAGTCCAGTGAGTCAGTCCGGGACGAAACATTTATATATAAAAAATAAAATAAATCTAATTTTATTTTACTTGAAAATAAATATCTCAATTTTTTGTTTTGTTTTTAAATTAATTGTAGAACACAAAACAAATAAACATTCTCGACCCTAATGCCAATAAAAAGTCTTCTTCACACTTATAATACTTGGGTCGATTAAAAACGATATCTTTCCAAAAAACAGCAAAGATGTCATCTAACTATGAACAGAGTATAGTTTAGTATTGGCGAGGTACTGCTTTGGTATACCGTTTAATTATCGACTGCAATGCTCTCCCGTGTGTCGGTACAGTAACGGTTTGTTGCCGGCGCAGTAATGAAATGAGAACTATGCTTAAGTCCAGCTTTCAGCACTATGCCATGCGTTGGATCGGTACACGTTCAGTACTGGCAGAGTACAAACTTCAATTGCCGTTTATCGATAGGCAACAGTATTATGCCATGCGTTGGCTCGGTACATATTCGATACTGGCAGAGTAAAAACTCCGATAACCAGTTATCTACCGGCTACAGTATTATGCCGTGTGTTGGCTTGGTACAGGGTCAGTACTGGCAGAGAACAAACTTTAATTTCCGGTTATCTACCGGCCACATCATTATGCCGTGTGTTGGCTTTGTACAGGGTCAGTTCTTGCAGAGTACAAACTTCCATTGCCGGTTATCTACTGGTAGCTGCATTATGCCCTGCGTTCGCTCAGTACAGACTAGATACTGGCAGAGGACAAATTTCGATGGCCAGTTATCTATCGGCAACAACATTAGGCCATGCGTTGGCTTGGTAGAGGCTCAGTACTGGCAGAGTAAAAGCTTCTATTGGCGGTTATCTACCGGCTACAGCATTATATCGTGCGTTGGCTCGGTACAGGCTCGACACTGGCAGAGCACATACTTTTATGGATGGTTCTCTACCGGCTACAGCATTATGCCGTGCATTGGTTTTGTACAGGCTCAGTACTGGCAGCGTACAAACTTCAAATGCAGATTTTCTACTGCTCGCTTCATTGTTCCGTGCATTGTTCCGGTACGGGTTCAGTACTGGGAGAGTAAAAGCTTCGATTACCGATTATCTACCGGCTACAACATTATGCCGTGCGTCGTACAGTTGGAGGAGCCAGGAATTTACTGTTAATTGTAGGCTGTAATGAGTACAGTCTAGAACTCTTGACAGATTTTGATTTGTTTTTAATGCTCAGGGTTAATAATTCCTGCAGAAGAACTTCAGGCCGATTTTTCAATTTCACTTTATGGAATTTAATATTTAAACAAATAGAACTTCAAGATTAGATATTATACGAATATTCTTTTTTCTCTGAAGAAGAAAGTAACTTTTATAAAAAAAAATATTCAAGAAAAATTATTTTGCTCTGGGAATAAGACGTTTTTTCACCACTCATACTTACGTGGAGATATTTTTGTAAAGCTATCAAGATGCATTAAAATAATCCTTACAAACAAACCGCTTATTCAGACGTAAAATGGATATGTTTATTTCAATTATTGTTAATAACAATAAAAATTGCGAGTTGGTGCCACACTTTCTTCATTAAATATACCACTGAGATCTAGCTGCAACATGATTTAGCAGACAAAAATAATTTTCCCGATGGCAAACGCTAAAGTTTAAAATTTTGTTATAATATTGTTATTAACAATGCAAATATTCAACATTGATATTTTGCTGCAGCTATTTATTATAATTTAGAATTAATTTGAAAATTGTTTCATGAGAAAAAGAATACTTAAAAAAAATGGCTTATGAGTATATTTTTAATAATAGTAATTTTTATCTAATGATTATTTCCCTTTCTCAATAGGGGCCATTCACAAAATACGTGATACGTTCAGGGTGGGTGGGGGTCAATCAAAGTATCATTCTCTATGTTAGGAACAGTGGAAAAAGCAGCAGGCAAGGGAAGGGGGGGAGGGGTGTTAGAAGTTTGAAAAAATGTATCACGTATTTTCTGAATGGCCCCATACTACTCCTACGATATACTTAGTCAGATTTAATCCAGATAAAGTACTTTGTTGAGGTTGAGCGATGTATGAAATTAATTCTTTATATAAATTGTTTATGAAAATTGGCTTAAATCTCAAACTAAATATTTATGTTCTTGAAGTGTATCTGCTATAATTCTGATTGATAGCGACATCTTTAATCCTCGTTCTCTGTTGGACATGAAGCATGAAGTTAGTAGTTAAGTCAAACGATCGATTGTTCGATACGTGAATCCGCGCGAACGCAAGAAGCAGAACGTGTCATGCGCACTCGATTACATTTCACCGCATGGTCATAACAGCATTTACGTTTAGACTAGAAACTTCAGAACATGTCGTCCGCTTCACATTTTTCATAATAAAACTTGTCAGTTTTTTACATGTATTCCTCGTTTTAAGAATTCCTCGATGGTGTCTTAAGAAGGTAAGTAAAAATTCCTTTTTACTATACGATAATCAAAGTATGGCATAAAGTCATAATTTTGATAATAAGACTACGCTTGTCACTGAAGTATTATTTCTTATTTTATCATTTTGGCCTGATTAAGAACTATTTTATTTTTTGACAATTCAATTGCATTTATTTGCAACAATCCAGAGTCTATTATTATAAATATTTCGAGGCAGAGATAAAATATCTTTTCTCAAGAAAATTTCGAGAGTGTGTCAATTCAGATTATTATGCATCGTTCAGGTGTTAATTTATTAAATTTTGTTTACAATCAAGCCAGACAATCATTTGAGCAAAACGTGACAGTGTGATCGTGGCTGAAAATCTCATTTTTTCATGTTTTCCAACAGTAACATTAGTGTTTTATAGATTAAAGTTATTGATTTAACCTCAAAAATGTGTAATATAGAATTCAGGTGCTAGATACAGAAAGGAGATATCGTAATATTTCTATAGCTCCTTTTTGCATTCTGCGCCTCAGTTATTTCCACAATACATTTAAATTAAAATATAAAATTCAAAAAGATTTTTGAAAATGTCAGATGAAAATTCTATCTGGTTCCTCGAACATGGATGGAATGATGAATGAAAAATGGTACTGTTGGTATCCTGGACAAGAAAAATACGCCTTCGTTCAACAGTTGGTAGAGCAAAGCAAGGAAGCTGAAATTAATTCATGGCAACTGTATCCAGTGAAAGTTTTAAGAAAAGCCCGTGAGCATCAAGATATTAAAATTTCACATAGGATGTAGACTGCTTTCTTAAATTGGTCACAAAAATCTTAAAAGTTTTGATTAACCTATCAAGAATTTATATCACAGATTGTCACAGTCAAGGTCTTCGACGGTTGAGAAAGTCATTCGTTACGGAATATATTGAGAGTTGCAGTCAAAACGAGAGCACTTATGATCAAGAATATCACTCGAAAAATGTCAACACCGATGTCGAGGAAGATGCATCAATGCGACTCCACACAGGCGCTGCCAGAGCCGCTATGGATAATATTTCAGCATTTCATTCCAGTCTAGGAGAAAACAACCAGGTAACGAGTGTGATGATTTTTAGTGCAGTTAATATTTTGGGTGTTATTTATTATCATCATACGTTCAGATTATGATAGATCAAATGATTGCAAATTTCTGAAATGCTTACGTTTCAGCATTAATGGGAAAGGGTAATAAAGGATCTTCATTTACTCCTGACAAAAAAAAGAACAAAAAGAGGACTGTTTCTCCATTTTCCAACGGCAACGATGTTGAAAATCGAAGAGAAAGAAAGCAAAAAAAATCAAATACAACGCCTGCGACTTCATCTCTTCAAGATGATAATGAACACATTGAATCTATGAGCCGTAAGGTTGATAATAAATTTCCAATTTCATTATGATCGTTATAAAATTCTATATTTGTAAATTTTATTTGCAGACACTTATGATACATCAGGATCTGAAAGAAATAAACCTACAAAAATGTTGAAAAAAAACTTGACTGCTCTTCAGTCCGGCCTCTACATAACAGAGGGAAAGTTAACAATCCAATAGTTAAAAAAATGAGAACTGATATAACGCCAAATGGTTTGTTAAAAAATTAGTATTTAAGTTAATCATTATTTATATACTCTTACTGTCGGCGGAAATTATCTACAGGCCTACTTTTCAGAGTGGCCGTAGGTCAGGGAAAACCTGGAAATCAGGAAAAAGTCAGGGAATTTTATAGGTCAGGGAAAAGGCAAGGATCCATTTTGGTTTAAAATTTTACCTTTTTGTTAAAAATTCGTCTTTTTTGGTTGAAACTCCAACTATTTTGGTATAAAATTAACTCTTTGTTAAAAATTCATCTTTGGTTTTGAAAATTGAACTGAAATATTTCTTGATTAAAAATTAAACCATTTTTGTTGTTGAAAATTCATCTTTTTGGTTTAAAACTTAATCTGATTTAGTAGAAATTACATCGTTTTTTAGTAAATAATGCAACCATTTGGTCGAGAATTCAACTATTTTTTTGACAAATTCGCCTTTTTGGATTGAGTTCAACTGTTTTTGATTTAAAGTAAAAATATTTTTTGTCTGAAATATCTACTATTACATTATTCGCTGAAAATTCATATTCTTCTGGACAAAATATAAATGCTTCGTTGAGGGTTTAACCACTTCCTTGTAGAATAATTTGTCCAGTGTCAGATTCATCACTTTAGTTGAAAATTCATCTCTTTGGTTGAAAATTGTACTATTTTGTTCAAAATTTATCTTTTTTAATTGGAAATTCAACTTTTTTAGTACAAGTTGACCTATTTTATCAAAAAATCATTTTTTTGGTCGAAGTTTCATCTTTTTAGTTCAAAATGTAACTACTTGGTTGAAAATTCGTTTTTTTTTGTTCAAAATTAATTTTTTGTTGTAGAAAATTTTTTTACTTGGTTCAAAGTTTCCTATATATTGGTTAAAAATGCAACTGTATGTTTAAAAATTCAACTATTTTAGTGAAATTCGTGTTTTGGCTTTTTTTGAACAATTTAGATTAACTTTTTTTTGTTGAAAATTCATCATTTTAATTGAAAATTCATCTTTTTGGTTGTAAATTACACTATCTTGTTGTAAAATCATTTTTTTTGTTAATAAAAATTTATTTTTATTTTTACTAAAAATTGAACTTTTCCATTTTTAGTTGAAAATGGATTTTTTTTATTTGAAACTTCAACTATTTTGGTATAAAATGAACATTTGGTTGAAAATTCATCTTTTAGTCTTGAAACTTGAACTGAAATATTTCTTAATTGAAAATTAAATTGGTTCTTTTTTTGATAATTCATGTTTTTGGTTAATAAATTCATCTGCTTTAGTAGAAATTTCATCCCTTTTTGGTAAAAAATGCAACTGTTTGGTTAAAAATTGATCCGCTTCGTTTGAGAATTCAACTATTTTCTTGAAAATTCATCTTTTTTTATTGAATTCAACTGCTTTTGATGTAAAATAAAAATATTTTTTGACTGAAATATCTCCTATTGCATTACTCCTTGAAAATTCATATTCCTTTGGCTAAAATTGAAATGCTTGGTTGAAGTTTAAACCATTTTCTTAAAAAATTATTTTTCCATTGTCAGATTCATCACTTTAGTTGAAAATTCATCTCTTGGGCTGAAAATTTAACTATTTTATTAAATATTGATCTTTTTTAATTGAAAATTCAACTGTTTGGGTACAAGTTAAACTATTTAATTAAACATTCTTTTTTTTTCTTTGTTTGTTTGTTGTAAATTTGACTATCTTGTTGTAAAATTGTTTTTTTGTAGTTGAATATTTATTTTCTTGCTAAAGATTGAACTTTCCCGCTTTTAATTGAAAATTGATCTTTTTAGTTAAAAATTAAACTATTTGTTTGAAAATTCATGTATTTTGTTAAAAATTCGACTTTTTTGGTATGAATTAAAAAAATTTTCTTCAAAAATAATATACGTTAAAATTTGTCTTTTTGATTTAAAAATGCATCTTTTTTGGTTTAAATATAAACTTTTACACATTTTGTTAATAATTCATCTTTTTAGGGTAAAAATTCAAATATTTGGTTAAAAACTAAATTATTTGTGTGAAAATTCACCTATTTTGTTGAAAAATCATTTTTTTCTCTCGGAATGTCAACTATTTTTTTTAGATTTCATCTTTTTATTGCAAATTCAACTTGTCAGTTTGAAAACTCAACTGTCTTCTAAAAATGTCGCCTTTTTGTCTTGAAAATGTAACTATCTTGTTAAAAATACGACTGCTTCCGATTGAAGTTCAATATTGTTTTATTGAAAATTCGACGATTGGTTGAAAATGTATCTTTTTTTGTTGAAAATTCAAATTTGTTCGTAGAAAATTCAACTGTTTTTCGTTGAAGTTTAATATGTTTTATTGAAAATTCAATCATTTTGTTTAAAAATTTATCTTTGTAGGTTGAGAATTCAATAATTTTGTTAAAACTTCAACTTCATCCTTCTTGGTTGTGATAAATAAATGGATTTTAAATTTCTAATTGTAATCTGAAATTGTATTGGTTTGTTCCCATTATAAAAAACTCTACGTTAAAAATGCTACAAGAATAAAATACTGGTCTTTGAATATTAATGTTCAGAGAAAATAAAAAATTTGTCAGGGAAAAAATAAGGGAATTTTGAAAACGAATTTTTCCGGCCACCCTGTATTTTTGAACCATTGCTAAAGTGCTTAATTTTTTAAATATTAACATCAATTTTCTTTTCATCATATTGCAAAAGGTAATAAAACTCTGCGTTTAATGAGCCCAATATGAAGGTAAAATCTCAATTTCATGATAATATATTACAAAAAAACTTCAAATTACACCCTAGGGTCAAACTTGATGTAAAATAGTGTCAAAATTTGAAATAATTATTGTACTTGCCACGTGATTTAAAAAATTTTGAAACAAGAAATTTTTTTATAGATATTTCTCAAATTAATGAAAATATGATAAAGAATTATTCTTTTTTAAATTTTGTAAGTATTGACTCTTGTTCTAAACTTTTCTAATTTTCTGCACGAAGCATCACCCTAGGACAGAATCCCGGAAAATGATTCTAAAAAGATCTTAACAATTTATATCATTACTATGGAGAATTTCCTTTAGAATAAGTCCAATAATATTAAAAAATGTCATTTGCTTCCAGAGTTATTCCAATTTTTCTAAAACATTGAAATTGAATAGTTATTTGGGATATCTATTTCAAAAATTGAGATTTTGCGTTCAAAATGGGCTTTTCAGACTCAGAATTTTATTCTCTTTCGCAGTATTATGCCGTCGGTTACCACAAAGATATAACGTTGGCAAAAATGCGTCATTACGCCAGTGCTGGATTGTTACTACGGCAGTATTATGGCAGTAATGTCTCGGTAATAACAACCTGTAACATGCCAGATTATCTTTCAAATGTTTACCAGCTCGAAGCCAGCATGAAAACCTTCCATGTGCCATTACCGACAATATTAATTTAGGCCAGGCGCGGTACTTAGCCGAACGTTAATACAAACGTAGTTAGTACCACCCCAGCTTAAAGCTAAGAGTATGCCGGTCTTTGACCGTCACTTTGCCAGCATTAAATATGCAACCATTGCGACTTAACACCAACTAACAGCCATCATTACGCCAGTATTGTATTGTTGCTACGCTAATATAACGCCAGTATCATAAGGAACTAGCTCCAGTGAAAAGGAGTTGCTGTGCCAGCACTAGATTGATACTTCGCCAGTATTATTCCAGCACCATGATGACTTAACACCAGCATAAAGCCGAGATTATGCCAAGCACATATTGTTACTGTGCCAGTATTAAAGTATTATTGGTCCAGTACTGACTGTCAGTGTTGTGCTAGGTCATCTTTTGGAAGTTTGCCAGTATCAAGCCAGAATTAGAGCCTACTTTGTGCCAGTACCGCGCCAACATCAAAATGTCTTATTTGGTACCGACGCGGTACCGTGCCAGTTGTAAATTTCTATTTGGGAAACGGAATTACAGTTATGAAGAACCATGGCTGCCCGTAACATACTGTGTCACCGCCCCCCCACCCCCCCACCTATCGTAAAAAATCTTGTTAACACAACTTTAAAACCATCACATTAATCCTTTCATAAATTGATAAATTCATAAATGTAACATTGAATCTACTGAAAAACTCTTTTTTTACATAATTATCCAAAAGACTTGATTTCTATACACATTCACAACAAAATTAAAACAATGAAAGATTCTCTATCTAAAAAAAGCAAATACAAACATGGATCGTATCTTTCATTTTAAATCGTTTTTATCTATTCCATTCCATGGTAAGTTGTCTTTTGAAATTAAAAGAATTTTGAGTAACTTTAATATTACAACAACTTTTAGGATTGATTCAAAACAAGACAAATTTATCAAATTAGGCAAAGACTCTAGACATTTTTCAACTTGCTTATTTAGTATATAAAATTCAATTTTGAATTGTGATGAGTGCTACAGAGGTCAAACTTCTAGATTAATTTTCACTAGAACTAAAGAACACCATGATAATTTTAACCAAAACCCAAAGAACCATCAAGTCATTGTCAAACAGCAGCTTGAAACTGGACATTAATTTGATTCGGAAAATGTTACAGTGTTACACCTTGATCCTAACAAGTTTAAAAGACTAGCAGCAGAAATTTTCATTATTAAGAGGAACGATGATAATTCCTTGAATGTAATCTCAGATATCAATAATTACAGACCTGTATACAATATAATTTTAGATTCCTTAATTTAAAAAACACGCTAATTGTTGATTCATATCATTGAAAAATATATATTTATCACTTCCATTTTTCACTTTTAATGAACCAACATTTTTAATACTTTTTCATTTCAAAAATAAATGGTTAATTTCAGTCTTGATAGTTAATCTTTTAGGACGCTTCAAATTATTAAACTTTACATGTCAAAATTATACTACTCTACTGTACTCTTTGACTCATATGTATTTGACAATAATTTTAGTAATGACATTTATTTAATAATTGTTGATAATTTTACAAATTTTTGTCCTTATTAATTATTCTTACTCCGATTCTTAATAATATTTAATTCTAAGTTAAGGCACTCTTTATCTCGAAATATTGATAAATATACGACATTCTTACATTTTCAACCTCACTTTTTGCTTATGTTTTACAATTTGTCTTCTATAAAATTTGAAATTTCTTATTTTTACATGTGGAATTGAGTGTTAATTGCTTTTCACAGAACATCGATAAAAAGAGAGTATGATTATGATTCGCTCACATATTCTTAAAACTGGACAAGGTCCTTTTATTTGTCTGCAATAGTTCAGAAATCATCTAATTTATTATTTTATATTATACTATTATAAGTTATTGAACACACCACTAAAAGTTCTAGAAACTATTACGCCAAATAGGTGCATAACAACTGACTAGAGTGAACTGACACATAGCAACTCACATTTGAAAAAATTTCTTTTATACAGATTTGTGCAGATTTGTACCGATGTCGTATGCTTGGTATTGTTCAGTATAACATAGAAATTGAGATGAATAATACTTAAGAATGAGAACAATCCGAAGAATTCGTTCTCATCATTCTCACAGCGCTCTTATCTCCATTCATGATCGAAGTACAAGGATAAAAATCATATCTTTTTTAATAATTTTGAATCTTTATGATCGAATGAGATAGAGAAAATTTTCCCTTTCTAGCTCTTTTTCAATCTAAATTTTCATTTATCTTTTTTAATCTCCTCTTCTCTATCTCATCATATCCTACGTCTAACAACGTTTATCTTTTACTATCTAGTTTTCAATCTAGATTCATGTTTGTCTTTTTCAATACCCTCTTCTCTATCTCATCCTATCCTTTATCTATCCAAGTAAATATGTTTCTATCTCTCTGTTAACTCAAATTTTCCCGTCTATCTTTTTCAATCTCCTATTCTCTATCTCATCGTATTATTTTATATTATATTTATATTACTCAGACACATAAAATCGTTCAACATTGAACAACATCTTTAAAAAAAAACTTATATCAAATGCGTATTGCAATGGTGGCATACCACATTGAAAATTGTCAAATTCTATTACTATCTCAATGACTCATAGCACCTTCGATGCGTGCCGACATCATACGTCATGTACATAGATGAAAGAGTAATACCGGAGTTGGTAATACCTGTATCAATTCAATTGAATGATGATATTGAATGCAGTGCAGAATTCTATTTTAGGGCTAGAAGTACATATATCAGTAGACCGAGTCGGGTTTCGCCGCCAAATAAAGACGTAAACCGGCCGGGAGTAGCTATCAGAAAATATCGACAAAATAGAGATTTGCTTAAAACACAATTGGATGGAACTAAAATGTACACGGATGTACTAAAATGTGCACAGACCTTTCAAAATTGAAGGTCAAAGCATCAACAACTGTAATTTGATGATTGTAAGTCTTTTTTTTAATAAAGTTCCTTCAACTTTAAGGAACACATTCTTATCACGTATCTCGTGCTTTGCACTTAATTTTGTCCAAAATGCGAACTTTTCTACATGATGCTCAACACTATCATATTAAATGCATATTATATTTATTGCTGTACCTTGACCTTGTACTGTTTATTCAGATATTACAAAATAATGTACACATTTTATTTTTCATGATGACTTTAATATTTGCTACTAATTTTGCACTCATTTTTATTCTCAGCTGCCCTGAAAATGCGTCAGGTTTGATCGCACAAATAAAAAACTGTGATTTAAAACCCTCATAAACTGCAATCATAAAGTAAAACTGAATATGTTTTTTTTTCAATTTGACTATGAAGAAGGTTCTCAAATCACCTACGGCCTTGGCGATTACACGCTCATCGCGATACTCGCGCTTCGCGCTCAACATCTAGGTTATACAGACGAATGCTTTTGAAAAATAAGACCATGTAAACAAAATGAAATGGACCACCCCTATCACTGTTTCTATCCCTTTCATTGAAGAAAAACTGCCGTTGACATTCAGACATGAATTTGACGCATTCGCGCATTCGATTCTTATAGCTGTTGCGCTGTTTTTGCTGCTGTAAGAAGCGATTGTATCGTCCACCTAGCGGCCTTAATATCTTACAGAACGTTTTGAATTGGTGAGAATTCGAGAAATGTCGCTATATGATGATTGAGTAATCTTGTTGACATCTACTAAAATCCATAGCTATAAATTATGGATCTCTTATAATTCTTGATTTTCAAAATGATCAAACTCTTTGAATTTGGTTTTTATCGATCAATTTCATGGTGATTATGTTCAAATATATTTATTAACTATCGAAAAGTAATTTGAAATTTTTTAATTTATCAGAAATGAAGTGTTTTCTATTTTTTGAAAATTGTAAAAATTTTGAAAAACATATGGGGGAAACCACCCTACAGTAGATAGAAAAAAACTCTACAGCGTTTCAACTTCATCAATTTCTAAAAATAAAGTAAGGTTATCGTTTTTAAATAAAGCTTACATATTCAATTGAGTATTCTTATAGAAAAAAATATCACG
>JAABKJ010008035.1:0-11550 GCA_011634705.1 Andricus grossulariae | reverse complement strand
CTAAATTTAATTTCATGTTGTGCATTCTTGCTTCCATTACATGTATACTAAATCTAGTGCAGATTTTTCTAACAGTGTATATGAAATTTAATATACAGCCTCTTAATTAATATTTCATAGGCCGAGTTTTTAGATTTAATATACAAATGTATAGTAAATCTATATTAAAATTGCAAACATTTTTAACAGTGAACTATTTTCGATCTCTAAAGTGAGTCCGAGACCTGGAAGAGGTATACGGAAATGCCATGAATCACAAACTGCTTCAGCCAATAAATCCATGCATTTCCTGTCGGGCAAAACACGTTTCACTTCCGCATTGCGAGATCTCGATTTGGGGGAATCCCTGAATGCAATCTGTGCCAAACTCCCTCTTGGGGAATGGGAATAACGACCCTCGTTACTACAGGTCTTGCGTACCGAGAGTAAGTACATATGTACTTACGGAGGCGAGGCAAATACGAGTCAGAAACGACTTGCATGCGCTTTTTTGCATTTGCATAACAAGACCACTGCACCTCGTGCCACTCGAGTTGATCAGGTGGGGATGTGTGTGCAGGAACTCGCTTTCATAAAACCCCAACCCCCTAAACCCCCCAACCCCTCTGATCACTGGAGTTCCCGGCATCTTTGCATTACCCTGTCTCGTGCCACTACCAATTCGTGATACCCCTTTTTTTAACCAGATGCACTTTATTCTCCTCTCCCCCTTTCGCTGATTATGCACCAACGGACTTTGCGGTTTGCGTAGCTGCACTTTGTACTCAATATATTCCGAAACTCAGTGCTAATCCGGAGAGTTTGGTTTTGTTATTTATTATTTTTTTTCTTTGAACAGATATTCGGAAATTTCGTGGTTTGGATCTTGTTACTCAAGAAAATTGTAGGGAATTAGTTATGTCTCGAAGGGTATTATTTTTATAGAGTCACCTTTGCAATTCATAGTGAGGACTGTCACAGCGCAATTTACCCAAAAAAGTGAAAAAGTGAATGTTTTTTTTTTTTTTTTTTAATTCAAAAGAACAGGGATTCGAACGTTGCAAATTATTTCTGAAAATTTAAGATGATTCACCTGAAGACTATGCTGCCGTCCAAACATAACCGCTTATTTTATATTCGTATGAAGGATCATTCATATATCACAGAAAAAATTGATGATAAAATCGATAAATCTTGGCCAAATATATATGGTTATCTTTCATCTAGTGATGTGAAATTATTATTTATTCTCAGTTTTCACTGTGAAACTGTAATCGTTACGAATTTAGATAACATTTAGTACGTTTGCTGATGATAAGTTTGAAAGAATGATTTTTTTCTCAGTTTTTATAAGAAACTTACCCTTTTTGCTTCCTCATAGAGGAAGCTTTTTAATGGTAACATTTTCCAAAAAATTTCAATTCATTTAACTAAACCTTCCTCAATTTAAAAATGTCTAATAGAATATTCTAAGCAATTGTCCGGATGTGTGTGTGTGGATGTCACACTTTTTTGTGAACACGATAACCTTAAAACGGTTGCAGATAAATTGATGAAATTTTGTGGACTTATTTTCACCACTTATATCTTGAAACTGACCGAAGGATTTCTAAAAATATTTATTGCATTTTTTGTTAGCATTCAATAATATTTTAAAAATCGGTTTTTTATAGTAAAACTTTTTTCATTAATATAATAAAGTTGATGCAAGAATATAAAAGATTCCTTGGTTCGAGACGAATCGATTGACCTATAATAATTATACATTTTAATAAAGAGTGAGGAAGTTAGCGCCATTTATATTATATTTAAAATCGATTTTTATAGTAAAAATCTTTTTATTCTCACAATTTAAAGTTGATGCGAAAATAGAAAAGATTTGTTGACTCAAGATGAATCGATTGACCTATAATATTGATACATTTTATTGAAGAGTAAGGAAACTGTGGTAATGCATAATATTTGAAAACACTGTTTTTTCATGTAAAACTTTTTTCACTAACATAATACAAAATTGATGCAAGAACGGAAAAGATTCCTTGATTCAGGGCAAATCGATTGACGTGTAATATTAGTACACTTTATTGACTATTAAGGAAGTTATGCTCATTTACAATATTTGAAACATCTATCTTAAACAGAAAAACTTTTTTCATCGACATAATTCAAAGTTGACGCATGAATAAAAAAGACTTCCTGATCATAAATTTTCAAATAGAATAATTCTGACAATTTTTGTAAAGAAATCATATAACTGGGAATGGGATAAGGTGCGACAGAACTTCTCTCTTCCCTTTTCCAGCTCGAAAAATTATCATTTCGAATACAAAATTTGATTTGACTGATTTGTCTTTGTATTTAAAAATTTTTTGTATTATTTTGTAATTTTTTTAAATTTCTATTTTTAAACTGATCAAATTGAAAATTCTGGTTTGTCTATTATTCAAACAAATCACTAATACTAATTTTTTTACCTTTGATTGAAAATTAGCTATTAATTATTCCATTTTTAGAAAATTAATCTTCTGGCCTGAAAAATCATCTTTTGGGTTGAACTCTTTTGTTGACATTTTTTTTAAAGATTCGTCTTTTTATTTGAAAATTTAACATTTTTTTGGGACAAAAAATCATTTTTTTATCTGAAAATTTCACTATTATTATTTCACTATTCCATTTATAAGTTGAAAATCTGACTATTTGATAGAAAAGTCATGTATTTTGTTGAAAATTCGTTTTTTTTGTGTGGAGGATTAATTTTTTTTAACTAACAGTGTAATTATTCCATTTATGGTTAAAAATGCAGCTTTTTGTAAATTAATCTGGTTTGGTTGTAAATTAATCTTATTTTGATCTTATTTGATTGATATTTTTATTGAAATTCATAAGAATTTGAGTGAATCGAACAAAATTTTCAAAATAAAAAAATGTCCATGGAATTGAATAAAATAGGAGTGAACAGAATTCGGTGGGGGGGGGGCAATGGAACTTTTTCACTTTTATTTCTACTTCCAATTTTCCTGAATTCGCGTGTTTTTTAAATTATTGTTGCAATTCAAATTTTAAAAAAGACTCTTGACGTGAATTATGAAACATTCAAGTCGAATTTAACCAATTTTTAAAGGCTTTAAAGGCAGTTAAAAAATATTACAAAAATTAATTGAAGTAATTAAATTTTATGTAATTTAGAAAAATTCGAAAGAATTAAAAAAGAATTTGATCAAATTCCTAAGAATTCAAAGTGATTTTAAAAGACTTGAGGGTGACTTTAAAAAAAAAATGAAAAAGTACAACAAAATTCTTTGAATAGTGTAGAATTAAGGGAATCTAGAAGAATTCAATTGAACTAAAAAAAAATCCAATGTATTTAAAAGAATTCAGGATAAAGTAATAAGAATTCCAGGTAAATTTCAAATAAATTGAAAAATAATTAATAAATCCAAAATATTCCCCTCATTTTAGTGTAAGAATTCATGGTGAATTCAAAAGTAATTCAAGTAAATGGAAAAAATTGTTTAAAATAAAGTAGAATCCGTTGAATTCTCATAAATGGGAAATGAACTGAAAAACACTTCCAAAAATTAAAATATTAAATTGAAATCATTGAATTTGGTGTGAATTTAGAAGAGGTCAAGGGAATTCAAAAGAATTTGCTGAAATTCAAGAATTCAAAGTGAGTTTAAAAGACTTCACGGTGAAATTAAATTCAGGATAAATTAATCATAATTCAGGATGAATTCCAATGAGTTCAAATTAATTGAAAAATTCCACAAAAAAATCCGAAATATTCCATTAATTTCAGTGAAATTGTATTGAATTTAGAATTGTTCAAAGGAATTCGATAAAATTCCAAAGAATTTAAGAAAATTAAAAAATAGGTACGCTCTAAATTTAAGTTCGCCAAAATTTCGCTGATTAAATTAATTAAGCATGCTTTGACTAAAAGATCAGTCATTTCTACTGACAAACCAGTCTTTTTAACTAATGAATCAGTCTCTAAAACTGACTGGATAAATCACTCACTGAAAATTACTGATTTTCAGACAATAGAAGTTAATACTGAAAGCTACTGATCAGACCATAAAAAATGAACGTATTAATTAGTAATTCTTACAGTTTATATCATTCAAATGACTGATTCAATTAGTAAAAGTTACTGGTTAGATCATTCAAAATGACTGACTTAATCCGTGAGAGTTACTGATTGACCAGAACAATCAAAACTACTCATTTAATCAATGAAAGTTATAGTTTCGATCATTAAAAATGAATGATACTGTCAGTGAAAATTACAGATGGGATAATTCGAAATGACTGATTTCATCATTGATTCAAAATTCGGGTGTATAGACCTGAATTCTATAGTGACTTTAGTGACTTTATCTTAAAAAAGTGAGCAAGCCTCCCCATCGCAAAAAATGTATTCTGAATTAGTCATTTTTTAAAAATTCAGAGTTAAATCTATACCACACGAATTAGTAAACACTTGGCACTATTATTAAATTAGTCAAATCTTCCTCTTCAAATGTAGGTATATCTTTAAAAATTTGAAGTCCAAAAGGTGCTACTTAATAATACTCTGTTCGAAATTTAAAACAAGAGCAAGATAACTCGGCTATACACATTTGCATATCAAGATGGATCAAATCAGACTTATAAGCATGTTTAAACTCGAAAAAAAAGAAAAAAAAATGGGGGGAAAAAGCGGGGATTTTGCATTAGGTGCTTAAATCAATTTAAAACGTTCCTGGAAGCATTGGGCTATCGTGCGCATATCCACCTGTTTATCCGACAAGTATCTTCCTCTTTCCATTTCGCGTGCAGTTAGTAGTCTCGTCTGACTCTCGACTCGCGCTCGCGCCTTACCACAAGAAGAACGAAACGAATCGTTGCATGTGGCACGCGCCAGCGAGTCAACTCGTGCACTCCCCCCCTTCCCCACCCCTCCCCTCCCCCTTTTTCTTCTCCTTCCACTCCCCCCTTTCTTACGGGCGTGCAACTCCTCCCCTATTTATTTCTGCCCCTCACCTCACCCCACGCGGTGCGCCGCCCGTGCGGTGCATCCTGCCCATGCCGGCATGCATGCACTTGTTGCGCACGTTGCACAAAACCGACTCGACTGCCACTGCCACTGTCCCGGTTTCGCCAGCCAATCTTCTGTCTATCCCAGGTTGCACAGTCTTTCCCCTTTTTTTTTATAAATTAAGATTGAAAAGAAATCCATTTTATCATGCATAATTTTTGCAGAAAAGCAATAAATTGATTCACAATTTAAAAATAAACTTCCCAAAAACCTTACTTTTCGGCTCATTAGAGACAAGAATAACACAATGAAAAAAGAGGGAGAAAAAGAGAAAAAGTCAACCAAAACCGACCTCTCACTTTTTCCTCTCTCCATCCTTTTTATACTACGATGGGACCAACATGTTTCGAAGTCATGACTCCCTCATCAGGGATTATTTATAGGGAATAACTAAACTAAAGGTATGAAAACCCAATAAAACCTGTAAAGAAAATATTTTTAAAAAGTGTTAATACAATATTTGATTAAGTTTAATGTCAGTTTAAATCAAAGAAAGTTATTGTAACCAGTTAATTACTCTATCCCATACTTTGTTATATCTTGAGAGGTGCCCTTTTGCTTTAAATGCTTTGACAAGTTTTCATTTAATTTTAGGTTATTTTGGAGTTTTTTCCAATTTTTACATTAACGGCAGTTGATTTCTTTGATTGCAGAGCTTCGATGTACTCTAGGCTTGTGAGGATAGCCGTTTCTCCGCGATTCTTAGAAGGTTTTCTTCTGTTCGCGTCATTGAATGCTTTTGGAGTAGGCATTATAGCATTAAGAGATGCCATGTTTTCTTGCAGCGGTTTAGCATGCTTTGCACTCTCTTCTAACGCCAATGTCGGATCCGTTGTCTAACTTGATTCCTTTTCAAGTGTTTCACCTGAGGAGGATACGATATTATTCTTCAAGATTGTTTGAAGCTGCTGCACCTCCAATTTAAGCTCTTTGATTTGTACATCCATTTGCTGTACCATTTTCTGGCACCCTAAGTTCTCATTGCAAAAGATTAATCCATTTCCCTCACAGTGTTGTGATTGAGACTCCTTTGGATGTTCTTCAACTTCACTCGGTTTTTGAAGTTGTTCAGCATTTTTACTGGTTTGACGTTCATCATTGACGATATCAATTTCTGTCGTAGCTGAAGGGCTGAATTCGTCTTCGGTAAAACTGTCGCTGTTCAGTGGATATATTCCGGATGCTTTAAATTCATTGATAGCGTTCTGGGGTGTTCCAGCCTTCAAATAGCTGTTTCCGAAGATCGTTGGAAGGTCATTAAGTGTGATAATCTGACCTGGATGCACGCGCAACCATTGCAGTGATAAGAACTAAGTGGCTTCATAAAAGATCGATCTAACGGCTGCAATTTGTGGGATGTGTGAGGAGGAATACATAAAATGTATATGTGGTTTTTTCGAGCAGCCAAGAGAATCTTTAAGTTCTTGGTGTGCGTTGAATGTCCATCAATGATTAGTAATACTGGATCATCTACCGTTGGTTTCACATGACTCAGAAAGTGGTTAAACCAGTTCGGATAAAAAATGTCTGTTTGCATCCACCCAGAAGGATGAAAAACAAGATACGTTCCTGGAAGGGCATTCACGAGGTACTTTGAATTATATTTGACCCGAGGATAGATCATCATTGGTGGTATCAAATTTCCCGCAGCATTGCAGCAAATTGCTGCTGTTATAGTTGTGCCACGTTCAGCTGATGTTAAAACTCCAACTTGACGAATTCCTTTTTGCGAAATGACGTTTGGTTGTTTTATTGGCATAACTGTGTTTCCAGTCTCGTCTTCGTTGAAAATTCTGTGTGGCGGGAATTTGTGCACATTTATAAGGTCAGTGAGTAAATTAAAGAATTTCTTTTCAACTGCCTTGTTGAACCTAGTCGCTCTTGCAAACGATGTACTTTCTGGAGTTCTCAGTGAGAGTTCAAGGTGTCTTTTCATAAACATGGAATACCAATCCCTGCCTGCCGTACCATTTCTTTTGTTGAAATGATGAGGTAAATTCAAACTTTCGGCAAATTGAAATGCTAACCGACGCAACTCTTTTGCAGTGACCCCGAAGAACCTCCTATCCATTTCACGGACATGTTCCACCAGTTCATTTTCTTGTTCATCAGAGAATGTGGTTCTAAATCCACCATGCTTAACCACTGGTAGATCATTCAAACCACCTTTATCTAGTACCATTTTCCATCTTCTCCTCAATGTTTTTTCCGGTACTTTATGAGCATCAGCAGCTTTAGCAATGGATATTTGTTTTCTTTTTATATCTTTAAGAGCCAGGTTTGAAGATGTGTCATCCCATTCTCTAGGTGGTCCTTTTTTTTATAAACACGCATTTGTAATAAATGTGAAATCCAGCCGAGAATTTCAAATTCACATTGTATATTTTACTGCCTGCAATAGATAAGATATGAAAATTACTTGTTAATTATAAGTTAACAAACTCACTTAATTAAGAAAAGTATTTAGATGTTTCCTATCGGTAATCTTAATATTGACAATTTTTCAACAAAATCTCAGTATAAATATAAGAACTAAAATTCCCCCAGATAGCACAAAATTTGCTACAAGTAAGAAAATGTCCGCCTTACGTCAATCTTGCGAAGCAAGCTTAAAGGAAACTTGCATCGTTAGCTTGACGTAAATTTATATAACTGGTGAATTAAAAAGCGAATAACAAACAAGTATATTTAAATGTCGTAGTGTTTGATGATACAGTAATCTTAACAGTGAAATTAGCCTTCTAGTTCACTTTATAAGTATATAACGTTTCCCTCAAACTAGCTATGCAAGTCTTCCCTCGAAACTTTGCCGTAAGGCGGACATTTCCTTACTTGCGGCAAATTTGTGTAAACCTTGCTGTGTAAGCTTTCTAACCTTGCACCGAAAACTTTAGGCAATTTTTTTGCAAACTGTTGTGCTATCTGGGACATTAATTCCTTAACTATAAAAATAAGAGAATAACTGTTCAAGGATCCCTTCTAGAAATAATTAATTCAAAACAATTCAGAGCGAAATAAATAAATTTGAATTGTTTCTAATCGTGTTTCTTAATCGCGTGTGCACAATTCGAAACGATTGAGTGTTGCAAAGTTTCAATCGTTCCCAATCGGGCCAATCAGTAGTAGGATTTTGAGTTTATGACGCGGCAATTTCGCGGGAATTATTTGAAAACGTTTATTTAATTTTTTCGAAGCAACACATTTTAAGTAATATGTTCATTAAAAAAATTGAATAAATGTTTTGAAATAATTTTCACGAGCTGTGAGTGCTAGGCCGTATTAGGTCTGAACGTGAATTTTCTTAATTTTCAATTTTTAATAAATACAAATTTTTAATTAAAAAATTCTTTCATCCCTGGAAAGTATTTGTTATTTATACAGCAATAACCCCTAAAATTGATAAAACAAAAATAAATTTGTTTTAACACATTATCAGGCCTAGAATAACAAAATTTATAATTTCATTACAATTAATGATGTGAAGATGGCTCCTAAAAACTTTTTCCCCTGGCATAATGTGAACAGGATTTCTTCTACCATGTAAAAAGAATATTCTACAAAACAATTTTCTTACCTACTTCATTGAATTTTTAATTGCTGAAAATAAGACTAGAAAAAAGTGTCTTTCCTTGTGCATTTCGAAATTCAAGATTTTTTTCTGTCTGAAATCGGATTCGGAAATTATTTTCTTCTCTCCCCGTCAAATTCCTTCTAGCCACTGGTTATAGTAGTAAATTGTTGCGAATTTTGAAAACCATCAATATATATCACTTTATAATACTAAAAACACTTTAAAACTGTCCACAAAGATATAAAAAATGCCCAACACACCGCGAGGACGCGAAGAAAAATTTGTTCTGTTTTAGGTTACTTTTCGTCAGAGAAAACAAACGCCGTTCTCCACCTAAATTGCCGCCCCGATTGAAAGCAATTAGGAACATTAGGAATGGAAACATAACCTCTATACACAATAGAAAATAATTGAAATCGAGTAACAAATGGTACACCGATTAGGAACGATTGAAGTTTTGACAACTGTGAATCGTTCTGAATCGCGTTCAATTGATTATTTATAGAAGGGATCATTTACGTTTTGAAAATAATATAAGAGAAGTACATTCTGAATCTCATCATTCAATAAAAGCTAATATTACATACCTTGTCAATTTTCTTCTGTATATTCTAAATGAAGCATCTCATTGATCAATTAAAACATTATTATGACATCACAGCAGCTTTACATTTTAAAAATACCTTTCGAATAATAAGCATTAAAATTCTCATTTGCATTCGAACAATAAGAAATAAAACATGAAATTCAGTGGTTAAGTGAAGAGAACCGTTTCAAGTATATTTTAATAGAAAGTAATAATTAGGAATTCAAATACATATATAACCTTTATAACAACAATTTGTTATGTTTGTAGGTTATAATCATGAATATCACAACACAGTCTCTTTCAAAGGAATAAAACGTAAACTTGGTACTTTCCGTATTATTATTATTAATTATAACTTCAAATATAGTTTCAATTATTTATTATTGTTAATTACAATCTCGAATTTTATTAGACAGAACACAGAACAGACATAAATATCAGAATAATATTAAAATTACGAGATTCACAAGATTCAAGCAGTGTTTACCATCGCCACAAAATTTTTGAGACATCCCAGATAACAATTATAGTCTCATATGCTACGTATATTACTCGCACGCGTGCAGATTTATTCCGCACGCGTGAAGTGACTGATGCAAACATATGTGTCATCATGTGCGACGCATATCGCTGGCACGGATGATAGTTGATCCACGCGTGAGAGTGAAATGAGACTTTCGTGCGACTTCACGAAGCGTACTAAAATAATGATCTAATTTTTGTTTAAATATTTTAAATAAATAAAATAATGCTTTCGTACTTAATGACGTTCATTGTTATTTGAATATATTAACGTAATAAACCTTAAAGAGTCCCTGACAGAAGATTTTTTAATTGGTATAATGGGGTTTTTCATATCTTGAACAAACCTCACTCTAAAAGAACACTATTTTTGTTTTGTCATTATATTAAATAAAAAATGTAGACAATACAAAGAATGGAAATATATAGAAACATAATTAAAGACATTTTAAAAGATATAAAGTGAATCGCACAATAGAACATTCAAGTATGTTGGCAGCGCCATTGGACGGCGAAATTTTTGAGCGGCCGGGTGAATCGTTGTGCCGTCTTGTGCAATGACCATGGATAACAGTCTATATATTTTAGGAGTTTCAGCTTAAAAAACCGGATCAAGAAGAATTTTTTTGCGTATTAGGTTGCTCAAATACGGACCTTAAAAATGCGGAACTACAATTTTATTCTTTTCCGAGACTCTGGTGGCAAAAAAAGCGAAAACAAGTGTGGTTAGCTGCTATCCACAGGAACCAGTATAAAGTACATATAATTTCTTAAACACAGGCATAGGCCTCACAGTCCCTCAGGGATAAAATATAGGTGCCAAGGGTACTTTTTGTCATGATTATAGGGTACTTTTTTCGCGTTCAAAGGATAACAAACCCAGGATAAATTCATAAGACTTCCAAACAATTCCAAGTTAAATCCCAAACAATTCAAATGAATTGGAAACATTTTCAAAATATAAAAAAAAACTTAATTGAATTCCGTAAATTTGAAATAAGCTTAGAAAAATCTAAGGGCATCCAATTATTCTCAATTTAAAAAATTCAAGAGATTTCCAAAAATTTAATAGAATTCAGGGTGATTTAAAAAAATTATAATCTTTGAAATCCTACTAATTTCTATCTAAACAAGTGACTAATAAATACAAAACAATTCAAGAGAATTCAAATGAATTCAACAATTTTTTGAAATCGAAAAAATCAATTTATTGCATTAAAAATGGGGTGAATTTTGAGGAACTTATGTGAAATGAGAAGAATTCGATGAAATTCATAAAAAGTGAAGCTAAATTTAAAAAGCAATCAAGTGAATTGAAAACAATTTAAAAATATGAAAAACATTGAATGAATTAAAGAAATGATTTTAGACAAATTAAAGAGAACTTAACAGAATTTTATGAAATGTCTAAGAATTTAACGTAAGTTTAAAAGACTTCAAGATGAATTAAAAAATAAAACTTTTGAAAAATCCATTGAATTGATTGGAATTGAGTGCATTTAGAAGAATTCAAAAGAATTTGGAAGAATTTAAAATAATTAATCAGAATTCAGGGCGAATTCCAAATATATTGCAAAAAATATTTGAAAATCTCTTCAAATCTTTGAAACCAGGGACCCGATAGAAACGAAACAAAATACTTTCGTGATTTCCGTTCCCTGTGAATTTCTATGAAATTTGATGATATTTCTAGAAATCCTGAAAAATTAATTAAAATACCGTGGGAGCTTTTAAAATTCCTTGAAATCCTTAGGAAATCTTATAAAATCCCTTAGAATCTTTTAAAATATCTTAAAATCTTATAGGTCT
>JAABKJ010008034.1:0-11550 GCA_011634705.1 Andricus grossulariae | reverse complement strand
ATATATATATATATATATATATATATAATTTAAAAATGATAATCAAAAATCGAAAACGTTTTAGATATAGAATCTCGAATTGTAGTCTCGCAAGACTTGAGCACTCGATTTTGACATCCAGTAAATTAAGAGATTGAAAATAAACATATTACAATTGTTGTTTTCTAAAGAAAATAATATTAATTATTTTCTTTTGAATGGCAGTTAGGTCTGTTGTCGGTGGGATACAATTTAGACGAATGAAGTCAACTGCAGAAAATTGCTGCTAAATCACTTTTTGTTCGACGCACAGCAAGGCAAACCAAAAACAGCAATGCGCCAAAAAAGCAAAAACCAAACGAAAAGTCGAGTTGATCCTATTCATTCATCCGGAACGAACAAAATCGCACTTTTCACTCAAGTCGCGCTAAATCCGAGCGAAAATTCACGGGTGAACGCCACATGAGATGACACACGGCAAGGACTGCTGATACAAAACACGCGTACGCGTTTTCGATCTCAATATACTCGCATTATCAACCTGCAGCGGTCATGTAAGTCGCAGGCCGGTCGTTCCTTGCCGTTTGCACGACCAACGGGCGTCTAATGTGCCGGACCGTTGTCCGCCCTTCGGTTGCTTTTCGACTTTGCCGGCTTGATGCGTGCATTTAGCAGACACGTTGGTCTCCAGCCTGTCGGGCCGATCACGTGCCGATGCGTATTATTATCTAGGTAACAATGTCAATTGTCGAGCAAAGCAGGAATAGTTAAATTTGCAGTTCAACAAATTTATTTTGAAAAAAAGGAATTTGTAACAATGTAGTTAAATTTCCAACCAAGTGATTAAATTTTCAAACAAGAAGATTCATTTTCTAACAAAAAAGACGAATTTACAACAAAATATATGAATTTTCAACTAGAAAAGAGAACTTTTCAACCTAAAATAAATAGTTAAATCTTCGGTTAAAAAAATTAATTTTCAACAGTAGTTCAATCATCAAGTAATAAAATCAATGTTTAACAATTTAGTTCAACTTCCAACCAACTAGATGAATTTTCAACCAAAAAAGATGAATTCTCAATAAAAATTTTAATAAGCTAATAAGTTTTGAAGGCGACTTTAAACCTAAAGTGTATTCAGTAACAGCGCTGCTGGCCTATCCTTTCGGCATACTTATAGCCCGAAAATTAAAAATTTATTTAATTAAAAAGTTATTTTCGCTTCTTAGGTAAAAAAATAACAACAACGCTTTACGTCAAAACTTAGAGATTATGTCTCACACGATTTTCTCTGGTGTTACTGAATCGATTAGTGAATAAGCCTGAAACCACTGATTAATCAGTGACATGTCTAACTACTATTTCAATCAGTGCATTTTTCACTGATTCATATTTAGGGAGTACACCAATTTTCTATGCCTCAAAACAAAAGTTTTTTTGTTTCGAAAGCTTAAATTCGAAAATATTTAGTATGAAATTTCTTAATCTTTGGAGATTTCCAACCTTTAATTTCACTATGTTGTAGTTCTAAATTCAAACATGAAAAATCTCAAGACAATTTCATTATTGAATCTTTCAAAATTGCAAAATTATTCACATTGAAAGAAATAGTTTTCTTTAGATTAGAATATTCTACATTGTTTGTTTTCAATTTTAATCAACTTCAAATTGAAAAATTTCAGATTTACATACTCTAAATTGTTTCGTTTCAATTTTAAACGTACAAAATTGTCTAGATTTTTTTATTCTTCGAAATCGTGGAATATCAAATTGAAAGACTTGACTGTTGCACAATTTTCGGTTCAAAGGATTTTTAATTAAATAATTCTGAATTAAAAGATTCTAGAATAAATTCAAAATAATAAAAAAACTTTGAATTAGAAATGATACAATTTCAACTCTTTTTTAATAAAATGGTACAATTCTTCAATTTAAAGAGATTTTTATTTCAAATTATTTAATTTTACATTATTATTCAATTTTAAACGCTTTTATTCGAAAATGATACAAGTTAACAATTTCTTTTAATTCCAGTTCAAATATTGTTCAAATCTTAATAGTTATACATATTTTTAATAATGGATATTTAAATTGTTTCTATTTATAATGTTAGGAAATAAAAATACAGGGAGACATGAACGCGCGTGATATACCTGTAATAATCATCAAATGCAATCATTCACTTTGTCCACATTCAAGCTCCAATGTTTTCCCTGACTTTGACAGTTTATTAATATATGTCCATTTGACATTATAAAATTCTGTTTCCATTTAGAGTTGTTGCGATCGAATAGAAATTCTTATGTTTGAAATGGAATATTAATTTCTTCACATGTGAGATCGACATAACAATAATTTTGTATCTTACTTTTAGATCATTTGGAATTATAGATGCAATGTTGGGAAAGTTGCTTTCATGGCGTTTGGAATGTGTCGGTTGATCTTTGTCAATAAAATGGAGAAGGTTAAAAAGATAGTGCGGAGCTTCATTACTAAATAAGCTATAAAGACAGTTGCCCATAAAAATGGTCTTCGTTTGGCGACGTCAAGAAGTCCTGCTATTCCTATATACTGGGTAATATGTTCACTTTTAGGGATGTTATAGATGAACCGAATGCAAGAATTAAGCGTAAGCTCAAGCTTGCCATTCAGCTCATCAGCGATATCGTCATATACCACTCAGCCGTAGTCAAAGAAAGGGAGGATGATGCTTTTAATTAGGAGGCTACGCGTTGGAGTAAGAAGTGATTCTTTATTCCTGTTAAGGTGTTGGGGGACTCTAAAGGTTTTTCTCGAAATATCCACAACTTGTTCATTCCAAGTAAGAGAGCGATTAAGAATATAGCCTTAATCTTTCACAGATTCCACAAAGGGGATGAGACGTCCATCGATTAAGAGAAGATGCAAGGTTGCAATTGTTGCTGGTGGAGGAAGGAAGAAGGTCCTATGATTATAGCCTTAGTTTTAGCAGGGTTAAGAGTGAGACCGTTTGTCAAGGTCAACTGCACCACCAAATCCATATCCTCGTGTACCTTTTAAAGTAAGCTCTGAAGAGAGGAAGTAGGCCCGGAGAGGTATAGCTTGAAGTCGTCAGCGTATTTATGATAGTAGCAATGTCGAAGTTCGCTACCAATTTCAGATGCATAAATATTAAATAGAGTGGGTGCAAGCGTGAAACATTGAGGGCGCAGTCCCACGGAGGTAGATTGGTAGAATAGTGGAACAGCTTTGACGAATAAGGTGCCGGGAAAAGCTCTAGCAGTCACCTCATTGGTCAAAACGATTCCACTATTCTACTAATCTACCTTCATGGGACTTCGCCCTGAGGGACACCACTTTTAACCTCCCTGCAATCAGAAAGCTCGCCATTGCTGATTTGTATTCTTTCAGAACGATTACTGAGATAAGATTCAAACCATTTATTAGCCATATTTGAGAGCTATGCCTGCCACGAAACCCAGATTGCATTGGGTCCATTAAATTGTTAGATATTTTAGGAACAGGGCGAATAATCTCCTCTTTCCAGGTATCAGGCAATACTCCCACCTGTAGAGATGCGTTATAGATATGCAAGAGAATAGGACCAATGACTGGTAAAGCAAAGCAAATCATTTAAATTGAAATACCATCGGAATCTTCAGCATTCGATTTTACTTCAGAGAGTTTTTTAATTAGGGTTTCTTGCGATATGTCGGAAAAAAATAATTTAGTATCATCAAAAGTAGAAAGAACTGATGACGGGAAAGGAGTGCTGTCTGCAAGGAGTTTGGATTTTATGGTGAAGGCTGTTAAAAGATCTGCAGGGGAAAAATTGTTATCAGGAGCCAAGTGTTTTGGAGGAATAAATCCAAGTCGTCTTAAGAGAAACCAGGTATTTTCATTTTTATTTCTGTTTTTGATAGAATTGAAATTATATTGATTGTATGAATCTCTGATTTTGGCTTGTATTAAGTTTCTCAATTTACGTAATTCGGCTAGAATAGTACTATTTTTTGTTCTTTTAGCCAATCTACGTTTTTTTCTCTCTTTCCTTCATCGAGTCTTTGATATAAGAAGTAATCCAAGGAGTGGACTTCTTTTTTACTTTCAGGGTATGCAGAGGCGCACATTTGTCAAAGGCTACAGATGAAAATTTTGTTAGACAAATAACCTTTCTATTGATATTTTTTTCAATGAAAATGCTTTTCCAGTCAAAAGTAAAGAGGTGCTCAAGAAATTCGGCTTCATTTATATTTGTGAGATTGCGTATAGACAGAAGAGATGTACTAGAGGAGGGATCAAAGGAGAACTAGTATTGAATGCTGATAAGGTCGTGGTTTGAGAGGAATGAGATTGAGTGTTGAGTTGAAGAAATCACCCTGTCTAGATCGTTAACAATCATCAAGTCAGTCCCTGTACTAGAATGATCGGTGTGGTGGATTGTATTATGGGGAACTATAGATAATCCAGCGGAGAAAACTATTGATTTTGAATAGTTAGTTGAATTGTTGGTAGAACTAAGATTTTTGTTAAAGTCACCAGTAAGTATAATGTTATTATGATTTGGTATAATATCAAAAATATCAGTCTCAAGTTCCCTACAGTAGGAGGCCTTAGGAGGTTTGTAAATCACACCCACCAACATGCTGTCATGAGACGAAGATACCTTGATAAAAAGGTACTCAGAAATAGGGTAATTGGCAGTAGGACTCACTCCCACCTGTACACCCCTTAAGCTGTCATGAATATTGAGACAGACGCCACCCCCTCTTCTCTCATCTCTATCTCTGCGGAAAAGTGTGTAATATTCAAGTGCTATGAGACGACATGGCCTGTTATGCGTAAGCCCGGTCTCAGACACGGCTATGATATGGTAGGAACAGGACATGAAATTATGTTTATAATTATGGTAATGGACAGGTAAAGACTGAGCGTTAACGTGACAAATATTAAAGCTCTCCATTTTGACAGTGATAAGTAAAGTTCAAGTATATTTAAATACAGAAGTGTCTGTAATACGTTAACCAACAAAATCCAGTTCACATGATTACATTTGAAAACAGCGAATAAGGCACTTAAAAAGGTCAAAATTAGAAAAGCAATAAGCATTATAAAGTTAGCATGGAAAATATTCAAGATATCCATTAAAAATGTAAAATTTTTATTCTTAAGTTGCAAGTTACCTGAAAGAATGTTAGGTCGTAGGAAAAGATAGTCAACATAGAAATATCATGATCAATATCCAACAGTGCCCAATGTAAGTAATTACAAATAGGATTAAGTAGAGTCCAGTAGTTCCTGAAGTGACAGTGTAGATATAAATCAAAAAGAATCGTAAGTGGTACTGAAGCATGAACATTTAAGTATATCGTAGAAGTATAAATCTCCGAAATAGGGCAAGAAACAATCTTAGTATTATTTATAAAATCTGATGCTGCTGATACAATAATAGATCTTTCAGATAAAAAATAAAGCGTAATATAGTTAAGATTACTTTGAGTTAACAGATATTTTTGTAGAACATAATCAATCCCAATAGCATAGTTAGAATAACTGAGAAACCTTTGAGTTGTTAAGTGAAAATTTTCAGTTAAAAAAATTATCGAGCATGCTTGATGAGTTGGAAATCGAGTTAAATGACAAGTTATATTATATTTACCGACATACTGTATGAGGACACTAGGAAGCGGTAGTTGCTATCTAACTAGTTAAAAACTAATCTAGTTGTTTACCTCGACGGTCTGCAGATTAGCCAGGTAAATTCGTGGAGATCCATCCTCCACACGACAAAAAATTTTTCCGCCCGCAATCCACAGATACTTGATTATTTTGTGTCTTCTGAGACCCAAGGCAACGGCGTAGATTTTCCTGTTCGAAGGTGACAGGGCCTCACGTAGATAAACAGGATGTTTATCTTTGCTCGACCACCCGAAGTTTTCAATAGAGGAGTCTCTAAGAACCTTACGTCTCTCGACGAATTTATCTTGCAGCTGTTGATTGCCGAGTTTCGCGACAATGATAGGGGGGTTGGAGGACTTTGTGAGTGCAGGTGCCTTTATGATTCTATATATTTTGACCACATATTCCATCGTAAAGGGACCATCAAGAGCCCTAGCTAACAAGTCCGTGGTCGTAAAAAGGTCTTCATTGGTTTTCATAGGGAAATTGTGAATTTCGAAGGTCGTTTGAAGGGCATCCTTTTTGATTGTGGTAATATCTTCTTTTTCCATTTCTGAGCCAGCTTCGAGTACAGAAATTCGATTCGAGGTTTCAGCAATGTCCGCTTTGATCGTTTGAATGAAGGTCATGAGATTGTCATTAAATGCTTGCTGCTTATTTTTAAATTTTATGATCATGGAGAGATTATGCTGAGACTACACAAGCGCTTCCTTTTGTACCTTCAAACAAGCATTTCCGACCATAGCAGCGAGATCAGGCTGGTTGGTGGTAGCCGTTGCTGCTAAGGGAGCAGGAGCGTGAGGGGAAGACGTACTGATGGAGTTGCGAATATTAATTTCAGGTTTCCCAGACGAACTACCATCGACTGCCGTAGAGATGCTGCTAATGCTTTGCCCTTTACGTTTTATGCAGAAGAAATCTGCTTGATCTTCAAACACACAAGCACCTCAGGTCCTCCTATGGAAATAACTTCCTTGCACTCTGGACACGCACCCGTTACTCTAAATGATTAATGACACTTATTATTGATCCAAAAACAACAAGAAACCAGCAGTTTCGAAAAAACAGCTCGCTCAGATGCACCAGGTGTTCCTGGTGCATCTGAGCGAGCTGTCACAACTTGCACATTTTTATTGAAAAAAGAGTAAGCAGCAAAAAGATTTTAAAAAATGAGACTACTATAAGTATAACAGGTGCATTTTTGTAATATTGAATTTTTTGATAACAGTGATCAATTTCGAGAAAACATCAATGAATGAAATACAAAAATTCAGAGTCAGAGTAGAAAGTTGTTTTTCTTTAGTGCAAGCCATTTTATCAAATAATTTCAACAGATAAAAGAGACTCCTTTTTGGGTCTAATTCAACTTCCATAGAGAAAATCGTATTCAAATGTCTATATTTAACAAGTTAATGCACATTTTTGAATGCCCATTCTTTTACGTGCTATATCTTTAGCGATTTAAATTAAATCATATGGTAAATTGTGCATCAGTAATGTAGGGTTTTATTAAGAAATTGGCATCAGATAATTTTAAATAAAATAATAAGTCTTTGTACTGTCAACAATAATAAACAGAGTCTCGTGTCAGCTTCTAATAATCGCAGAGACTTGTAATAAAGCTGAATAATTTTCATCAAAAATTTAAATAACTGTCAAGCAGAATAAATGTGAAATTTTTTTATTTCAATTTAAAATTATTTTATTCCGTTTATAAAAGATTCTAGGTTAAAAATGTTACAAGCTTAAGATTCTGATCTTTGAATATTAAGTGTCAGGAAAAATGAAAAATTGGGCAGGAAAAAATTAGGGCATTTTTAAAATGAAGTTTTGTGGTAAACCTGATATCTTGTGAGTAAATTTTTTGCGTTGTGTATACACTACCGTCGGAAATTGCGCGCACGACTCTTGCGAGCGCTATTAAAAATCACTGCTGACTTCGAACCACGATATTTCGGTAAAAAAAAAAGACATAGGGCATTTTCCTAGAAAGAGTTGGAAAGCTTATGAAATTTCACGTCTACTGGTAACCAACAATTTTTTTTTGACCTTCTGAAAATAATACAGCACGTAAGTGGTTTAAAAACAAAATTCAAGATTTTTTCAAATTTTCCACCTCAACTTAAACTTTTATCACGACCTAGGGAAATTTTTTCAAAAACCTAAAAATTATACGACATCGAGCCTGAAATCTTATCTTTAATTTAAGCCAAGCAAACTTGAAAAATCTTCATGGGTACACGAGATATTATTAAAAATGTTCAATTGTATCTGAGCTCAATTACTCACAATTGACGTGGAATTTCATAAGACTTCCAACTGTTTAAAAAAAATTCCCTATCTCTCTTTTATACCGAAATATCGTGATTCGAAGTCAGCAGTGATTATTAATAGCGCTCACAAGAGTCGTGCGCAAAATTTCTGACGATAGTGAATATATATTACAGTTGCTTCCTTCTAAAGATTATCTTTCCAGTTATAAATTTTATCAATTGTTTGAAAATTTAAAAATTGTGTTCAAAAGTTATTTAAAATTCATATTTTGATGTTGAAAAGACAACTGAAATCTTTTGGGATGAAAATTTAACTATTTTTGTGAAAATTTGTCTTTTTAATTTAACAATCCGTCTAATTTAGTCGTAATTGTATCTTTATTTGATGACAATGTAACTGTTTGTTTAAAGATTTAACAATTTTGTTAAAAAGTCATCCTTTTTGTTTGAAAATTCAACTGTTTTGAAGAAAATACGTCTTTTTGAGTAAAAAATTCAATTATCTACGTAGAAAATTTACTTCTTGTTCAAAACACATATTTTGATGTTTAAATGTCAAACTAAAATCTTTTTTGGAAGAAAATTCAAATTTTTGTTTTTGAAAATTTGTCTTTTTGATTTAAAAATTCATCTGTTTTCGTAGGAATTTCATCTTTCTTGGATAAAAATGCATCTGTTTGATTGAAAATTAATCTTCTTTGCTTGGGGATTCAACTATATTATTTGAAAATGTTTTTTGCACCACTTTGGTAAGAAATCATTTTTTCTGTTGAAGATTCATATTTTTAGTTGAAAATTCATCTCTTTGGTTGAAAGTTTAACTATTTTGTTGAAAACTTATCTTTTTTAATTGAAAACTCAATTACTTACGTATATTTTGTTGAAAATTAATTTTTTTGAATGAAGGTTTTTTCTTTATTAGTTGAAAATGTAACTATTTTGTTGAAAATTAATTTTTATGCTGAAAATTCATATTTTCTGGTTGAAAATTAATATTTTTAGATTGAAAATTCAATTTTTGTACAGAAAATTCGTCTTTTCACTTGAAGATAATAGTATCATATGTTTCCTGCAAACCCAGATAACAATACGTGCCGGCACGTAATCGGCCCGACGGGCAGGAGACCAACCTGCCTGCTAAATGCACGCGTCAGGCCGGTAGAGTCGGAATGCGACGTGAGTGAAAAGTGCGTTCGGTGGTTTTGTTCGTTTGGCCTGCTGTGCGTGGAAGATAAAGTGGATAAGATATACCCTACTAAAAAAAGTCAGGACTTATTCTGCTCATTTCTCAGGTTATTTATATTATTTATTTATATTTATCCATGCATATTCTCTTTTTACTTATATTTTATTGTTAATATTGATACCTAAATGACTCTAAAAGTCAATCTGAAAATTTTGTCCGTTTTCTTTCTCTCGACGGACATCTTCGATTTCTCCCACCCTACCTATCAACCGGCAGTTTACCGGACCGTCGGTCATGCAGTTCGCCAGACCGCGTCGTTCCCGCCTGTCGGGCTGGCTATATAGCCATCAATGGTGTGCACATTAAGGTGCATATCTACCGGCACGTCGGTCTGATCGATCGGACCCGGGGCGGCAGATCGCTTGCAGTCGGCGGGCATTTTGCTATCTGGGAATAATATGAAAATATGAAAATTGGAATCGAAATATAAAATTGTATAGAAGACCTCACACAGTTGGGTGAGAAATAAAATTGGTGTACAAACAAATGCGGAGGAATCAAAAAAATTCAATTAATCCAAATAAAGAAAAGATTGTCTCATTTTTTTGTGGGTACCTAAAGATATGTATACAATACAAGTATACTTCTAAGATAGACAAATTGGAATTAAAGTATAAAAGCGGTGAGTCTACGAACACATTGTTGTAAATAGTACCAAGAAAGAATCAAGTGGTAAATCAACAAACTTGTCAATTGGTACCAAATAAAAGAAAATATTATATAGGTAAACTGAAAACCTCACAGTTGGTACCTAAAGAACAGTTAGCTAGTACAAATGATATATAGGTAAATTAGCAAATGCTAATTGGCAATGGCTAATTGGTACATACATCTTTGCAGTTTGCACAAAATATCTCAAGTTAATCAATTAAATGCCTTCGATTGGGAAGTAGATCCTGCTTCAGTCGGTTTGCGGTGGGAAAAATGGAAAGGGGGTTTCGAGATCTACCTTCTGGCAGCAAACATTGGTAAGCCTATTCCAAAACGAGCTGCTCTGTTGAGTGTTACACATGGGCGGGTTATCGTTACAGGAAATTTATCACAATATTCTGGGTTCCCAAGCGCCAGATACAGAAGCTGATATTTTCGGGCTCGCAATAAAGAAACTAGGTGAATATTTCAGCCAAAAACAAAGCCATGTAAACGAAAGGCATCTATTTAGACTAATGAAACAGGTACCTGAAGAAAAATTCGAAGAGTTTCTTAGCAGACTAGGCTACCAAAGTTCAAAATGCAAGTTCGCAAACGCCGAAGATTATCTTATTGATCAGATAAAGGAGAAATGCGAATCCATTAAATTAATAAAGAAAATTATCAGCAGAGGAAGAAGGGAAAAGGGAAGAGAGGCATGAAGATTTAGATAGGGTAAAAATAGTGAGAAAAGAATAAAAAGAAAAACGCCGGAAAGAGAGGAGGGTAAGGGGAACTTGATAATGAAAATGCAAGCAATGTTTACAGAATTTTGAGAAGAGACATGTGGGATGCTGGAGGAAATAAAGAGGCAAGCAGGAGGGGCAGGAAGTTCAAGAAGGAGGTACAAAAAATACGAAAGAAATGGGAAGAGTGGAAAGAATTATGCAAAAGTGAAAAAGAGAAAGTTTAGGAAAGAATGGAAAGCATAGAAAATCAGCAGAGAGAGTATGATGAACATAGGAGAAAAAAAATATAAATATATGTAGAGATTGAGAGGCTACATAGTAGATTGACACAGATCGAAAGACGAATACAAGGGGAGCAAAGATCAAAGAGGAAAAAGAATGTAATGATCAAGGAACTGAAAGTGATCAGTGAAACGGGGGAGGAAGAGGTTAAGAATCCGATGCGAGATATAGGAGCACAAGCGAGGGTGGAAGAGGTGTAGAGAGTAGAAAGAATGAAGGAAAGGCATGTTTCTGGCGACATTAGGGTGTGAGGAGGATATGTTTGACATAATGGGCAAATGAAGTTATTGAAGTCAAGAACAGAGAGAATAGAAGATCTGACGTGGCAGGAAGGGGTAAGAAAATAGTTGATTGAGCGGAGGGCATGCACGAAAACATGGAACGATAGCAGAGTAATAAAAAGGAAAGGAGAAGGACAAAGAACAGGGAAATAAGAAGGAAAAAAACGCGTCTGGGCTTACAAAATGAAAAAGGGCTAAAGACAAGGACGGAAGGAGAGGTAGAAGAAGATGGACGTGTGAAAATGGTGTTCTGGAATGTCTCAGGATAAAGACGCAAGGATAAGGTTTTCTGGGAAAAATTGATCAAATGGGACGTGATTTTTTTTAATAATAATATATATATATAATTAAAAACTAAAGGTTAACAACCACCGGAGGGTCCCACTGGGAGCAACTGCCATCTAAAAAATGACATCGGCTCCCAGTAGGACCGCGGTAAATCCCACTCATGG
>JAABKJ010008033.1:0-11550 GCA_011634705.1 Andricus grossulariae | reverse complement strand
TATGACGAATACGACCCTGTTATTTTAGTACTACATTTGGCCACCAGTTGGCGTATCGTTGTATTTCAGATCCCAATAACAAGATTAGAAAAGCAAAATAATATATAAAATGTATAAGTATATGCTGAATAAGACGGCTGAACGTTTGTGTGATTCTGATGATTTGAATTGCGGTAAAAGAGACTTATATAGTTTAGAATTGATGACCACTTTGGGGTTCGATAGCTCATCATGGCGGAGCCAATATGGCAGACTAAAATTGTAAAACGGAACCGATTTGACTCAAATTTGCTGCGAAGTAGTTTTTCAGGTAGCTGATTACAAATCCAAGGTCAAAATTTAAAAATTCAAAATGGTGGATCCAATATGGCGGAACAAAATTGTAAAAAGATACCGATTTGACTAAAATTTGCCCTAAGGGGGTTTTTCGGGTCGCTGATTTCAAATCCGGGGTCAAAATTTAAAAATTAGAAATGACGGATCCAATATAGCGGACCAAAATTGTAAAAGGAAACGGATTTGACTAAAATTTGTTACAAGGGGGTTTTCCGGATCGCTGATTTCAAATCCGGAGTCAAAAGTTGAAAATTAGAAATGGCGGATCAAAATTGTGCAAAAAAACAGATTTGACTGAAAAATGCTATTTTCGTAAATTTTTTTAAAAACATTAAGAAAGATATTGAAGTAGGGTTTGTTATGCTCAATAAATATACTCTTGAAATACATTTTAAAAAAGTTTTCAGTTTATTTTATACTCTCTATATACATTTAAATGGCACTTGAACGCGTTTTTCTCGAAACCAGGTTTTTTACCGCTTGTTACAAAAATCTCAGATACTAACGAATCGATTGGTCTGAAATTCTTACCACATATTTTATATATATACATCAACCGGGGGTAGCAAATTTATATGCAAATTTTCATTTTTACTATCGTTTTTTTGCAAAAAACCAGTAAAAAAATGAGATTTCTCATTTTTTTTCGACTTGCCGCCATTTTTTTTTATGCACATGAAAAAATCTGCTACCGTCGGTTGATGTAAATGTATAGAATATGTTGTAGAAATTTCAGACCAATCGATTTTGTAGTTTCGGAGATTTTTTTAACAAGCGGTAAAAAACGTGGTTTCGAGAAGAACGCGTTCAAGTACCATTTAAATGTATATAGAGCGCATAAAATAAACTGATAAATTTTTTTAAATGTATTTTAATAGTGTATTAATTAGGCATAAAGAATCCTACATCAATATCTTTCTCAATGTTTAAAAAAAATTCACAAAAATAGCATTTTTTTCGCATTTTTTTTTTTTTTGCGCGCGTTCGAAGTAGATTAAAACAGCGGATCGAAATTTTTCAAACCACTTTTGCAGTATTTTTCCTATAAATAGCACGGCTTTTTTAATTTGTCAATACATATATTTGTAATAATAGTTTTTGCTAAAAAAATAATATTTGATCATTCGACAAGTTTTAAAAATTTCAAGCAAAAACGAAGAAAAGAATAATAGAACCATTATAGTGATCAGTAATTTGAATTATTGTGGCGTTTATAACATTGAGGCGTTTAGAACATGAGGTTAAAACAGTAGAAAACAAGTTGAAACAAAATAACATTCTAATTTCTAATTTAACAATCAGATAATATTAATTATATAACGAGGAGAAATGTACGCAATCATAGTAAGCCTTGAACAGGTACCTGGTACTTGATACGAAACGTTGATGGGTCTTTGTTAGAAAAAATGATTAAAAGCACTTAACAACTAAGATAATTATCTTCATAGCTTTCGCTACTTTCTGTATCACTTTCATTATTCAACGAATCGCTTTCCTCGCTCACACCATCTCTGGCAGTAACATCATTCTCTTCAATTTCTCTGGAAGGTATTTTCAATTTAAATGTCAAGAAAGGTATATTATATTAGTATACTATAGTTCACAAAGGTTTCGAAATATTTAAGAATGAAATGAAATTAATTATCTTGCGTGAATGTCATTGGTTGTATTAATTTATTTAAAAGTTTACCATTTAATAATTTAAAAAAACCTAAAGGTTATCATACCACAGACAAGGAAGATAAGAAGTTTAATAGATTAATTGTAAACTATATTAGCAATATTTGTGCACGTATCCCTCTTTGATGAATTTTTTAAGGGCTCCTGAAACTTCTTTTCGTTTTTCCATTTTGATTCTTTTGTCTATTAACTCAATAGAAATTTTAGGATCCGTGAGATATATGGCTCTATCAAATACATATATAATTCGATTCTCTTGCTTGTTTTGTCTTGAATGTGAGATAAAATTCTTCCTGTATAACTTGTGCCACGATTCGTTTCCATCTGCAACAAAATAAGCTACTGGTAATGGAAATTCTCTGGCAATCTCGCACTCATGCTTCAACACTTTGTGGAAAGCTGGGCTCATTCTGGCCCATGGATGAAGTTCGTAATGACGACAGTAAATATTTCAACAGAATGCCTCCAATTCATCAAATTTTAATTGTTTTTCACATTTAAATGCAAACAAGATTAGTCCTAGATCTAAAACCAGCTAGCTGGCAATCAATTTCTAGCACCTTCGCGAACGCTTTCGGTTGCTCGAAGAACCTTCTCGCCAGGTTTCCAGTGTTACTTGTACCATGGCCTTGGAGTAATTGGTCGACTCTTAGGCCAAATTTCCAAAAAATTTCTTTTGCATTAGAGGTTTTCTGGTATTGAATTGTTCTGTAAAATTGAAACCTAACGGCTGAAAAAGATTTATAAAATACTTAAAAAGTGTGCATTTTCTGATTTTTCTGCATGAAAATTAAAAAAATTAGGCTTATAAAAACTATGTTCTTTGCTATAATTTTAGATTTAAAGGTGAGTTAATCACTAAAGAATTGCCTTCTGACGACTTCTTCACATCGCACGTTTGCAAAATTGTCTTTCAAATTACAAAATTGGTGTGCAGTTTCTTGACATATCGGACACCTACTTGTCTCTCTGTTTCCTTCAGTAGTATTAAGGCATTTGCCATCAAACAGTGTCTGCGAAACGTTATATTTTATTCGGACTGTTTTACCATTAGACATAGTAAACGTGTGAGGCTTAAGCTCTTGGATTTCTCTATTTAATCGATTAAATTCCCGATTAGTCGCTGTATCATCTTCTTTTTTTAAGCGCAATTGTGAGAGGTCGACAAAAGCGCGCATACTCTGAGGTGTTGGATTTATCCAAGAAAGATCATCTGACTTACAGTTCTTTAATTTTATAATTATCATACTGCTCACAAACAAAGAGTGCAAAACATTTGGATTTTCGTTGTAAGGATTTTGACATTTTTGATGGGGATGTACATGCCATGATGAGCTATCGAACCCCAAAGTGGTGATCAATTCTAAACTATATAAGTCTCTTTTACCGCAATTCAAATCATCAGAATCGCCTTCTTATTCAGCATATACTGCAGAGGCACTGAAACTTCCGTTTCAGATGACTTGTAATTCGAAGGTTTGCAGGCACTCATTGCTTCTCGAATCTTGTTATAGCATGAATAAATAAAACTTTTTCGATCTTTACTATCTTTTGATAAAGCCTTATAACTGCTTTTACTAAAGTTGTATTCTAAATAGAAAGCTAGGGCTGATTCATGCGTGTGTACAATTTGCTTCATTTTGCTAGAACTATTTAAATCATCATTACTGCTACTACCTGTGTTGAACGAGTTTCCTTTGCCAATTCCAGCAGTTACTTCAACAAGAGCGATATCTTCTTCTGCATAATTAAAAACTGCTTTAGCTCGTCTATAAATAGTTGATCTAGAGCATCTTTTATTTGTACTTTCTTCCTCCCAGTGATAATACTCTTTTTGCTTTTCTTACATGGATGACCTGATTTCCTTTGAGCACCACTTCTTTTAATATTCATACTGAACAATATCTTTTACAATGATTACACTTTCGGAGAAGACAAGTTTAATTAATCTATAAACTAATTAATTATCAATGCAACCGACAGCAACGAAAATTATGGTAACGTAACTTTGTCTATGCGCGCGGTACTCATAGTGATAGAAATCAATTGTTTCCGCAACAGGCACGTCATAAATTGAGGTATTAATAACTTCAAAACAATTTAGTTTTGACAATATTGTTCCGAAATATTGCATTCGCGTTTTCAGATTTTGATATTTTGACTCTGAATTAAAAATCAGCGACCCGAAAACCCCCCGAGTGAGAATTTGCAGTCTAATCGGTTTTAATTTACAACTTTGGTCCGCTTTTTCAAATTCTGGAATTTCGACTTTGGATTTCAAATCAGGTGGCTGATTTAAGTGGCCAATAAATTTAAGTCCAATAAATTTTGTTCTATAATTTGGGTCCTCCATATTGGATCCGCCATTTTTAATTTTTTAATTTTGACCCCGGATTTGAATTCAGCGACCCGAAAAACCCCCTTGTAGCAAATTTTAGTCAAATCAGTTTCCTTTTAAAGTTAAGGTCCGCCATATTGGATCCGTCATCTTTAATTTTTTAATTTTGACCCTGGATTTAAAATCAGCGACTGAAAAACCCCCGAGCAGCATTCTGTAGTCAACTCGGTTTACTTTTACAATGTTGGTCCCCCATATTGGATCCGCCATTTTTAATTTTTTAATTTGGACTCTGGATTTGAAATCACCGACCCGAAAAACCACCTTGTAGCAAATTTTAGTCAAATCAGTTTCGTTTCGCAATTTTAGTCTGTCATATTGGCTCCGCCATTTCGGATTTGTTCTTACAACGACTTACATATCAGATCCGAATTGGGCATGCAAAAATCTATATAAAAACATGTTTCGCACATAAAATGTCAAATCTAAGCGTTTTTGGTATTCAATAAACGATTTTTTTTGCCAAAAATTCCATCTTCAACGCAGATTTTCAAGGTCATCATTTTTTTTTTGTACTTTCTCTATCATTTTTCTATATTCGGAAAGGTTTTTTCTTTAATTAAACAAAAAATATATCCCGCTAGGTCATTCCGATCCAAAGTTCTACGATTTTGAGAGAGAATTTCAAAAAAGGTCCACAGTGCGACACAACAAAAAAATCGATGAAGTTTTAATAAGCGCACAGAAAAAACTGGGATTTCTATTAGAACCAATTTTTAGTTCCAAAGGAGCTGCAACAAAAAGGAACCTATCCTGCTGAAAAGGAACTCAAAATGATAAATGGTTTCTAAATTAACCCAAAGCATGGATTGAAACGGTTCCAATGCAGCCCTTTTTTCACTTAAGCCTTGAGTCACTACGGAGATTTCACAAGTTTATGGTGTACATTTTACTTTGTAATTCGAATTAAATAATATTGCACTGGAAAAAATTTAATGAAGAAACTACAATTATAGATATTAGTCATTCTTGAAAGGAAGATAATGCACATGAAATCCATGAAATATGACAGTTTTTAAGGTTATGTTGAAAATCCGACATTTTCATCTGCGCATATACCAAAAAAGCGCGGCACTATTTAAAATTATATAATATACACTTTCAATAATACGTTAATATTACATTTTTGAAAAAGTTAGGTATTTTTATTATGCAATTTAATTTGTTTTAAAAAAGAATAAAAAATGTTTGTTAATATTTATCTGTATGATTGTTCATAGTCTTTATTGATTTCAAATAGGCTCGTGCTTTTCGGCACATGCGCAGTTGAAAATATGAATAGTCATCTATCGGATATCAACGAACTAAAAAGGAACCCTAAAAAAGATTTCCATTGGAGTCTTAGTTCTAAATGATACCAACCTTTACTTGAGTCGTTTAAAATATCTGAATGTTTTCGTTTGCCTAATATTTTTTTATTAGACGTTTCAGAATCCTTTGTCAAAAAATCGCGCTTTTTTATACGACGAGGTATTTTAGCAGCCTTAGAACAATACTCAGGGCAGTTTGAAAATTGAGATGGCAAAACCCCTCGTGTTAATTTAGGTTTCTTGTACCGTTCTGACTGCAAGAAAATCAACATTTCACAATTAAAATTTACTTTAATACTTGAATTTATTAATAAATTTACGTAATTGTATACAAATGTCGAAAGTCAGTGATAATTCAAAACTGTCATTATTGTTACTTTGACATTTTTCTTAAAGATAGTAAGGGTCTTAAAATATTAAAAAATTTTTAAAAACTATTAAAACTATAATTTTACAAACTATCACAATAATCTAAGAGTTTGGCAACAAGAACAATATATCAAAATTTAAAAATCAGTGTATTCATGAAACCGTCAGAGCCATTCGATTATTTTTGGGTGTAGGACATCGGTGTAAACAAATCTTAATACTTACTGCTATAATCATTCCATCAGGAGCTAAAACTTCCTTTTTCCAAATGTCCAGAGCTCGGAACGGATTACTTTTTAGTAACTTAGTTACTTTTTTGATTCGCGGTTACTAAAAAGTTACTTGTTTTATGCAAAGGTTACTTTCGGTTACATTTTTTGCCTGGAGTAACGAAATGAATAAATTCATTAATCGTATTATTATTTAAAAACTTGTGAAAAAGTTTAAAAATTCAAAATTTTCCAGTAAATTTGACACTTTATAGCCGGGAAAATTAGAGAATATCAATAAAATAATATTTAGTTCTTATGTAAAATGTATAAAAAGGGCTATCAATTGAATTATTATGAATCCTGATAAAAATTGCAATTTAGCTGAAATTGCTAGTTTTTAATTAAAATTTTCAATATTTTTTGTTGAAATAACGAACTATGTATTATATTTTCCGATGAGAATTTATCTTCTTTGGTTGCAATTCGGGTAAAAGCTGAACAATTTTTGTTGAAACTATATTTTTTTTGTTTAAGATTCATAATTTTAGTGGAAAGTTCGCCTTTTTTGGTAAAAAAGCTTTCTTTTTGGTTACTTTTTTGCCACACTATTGTTACTTTTCGGTTACTTCTTTGAGAGATGTATGGTTACTATTTTACTATTTTATGAAGCTTGAGCAGTTCCGAGACCTGTACATGTCCAGGTTTAACAATAAAATCCTTTTCGTCACGCTTAATTGCTTGTTGTCAACGTTCGACCTCATTTTTTGGGACGGAGAAAAACACTTCTTTTACTCCGTTTGAGCGGGTTGAGTCATACCCTGATCAACAGTTCGGAGCTATACATCAATGCCCTCCGTTTTTATAATACATTTATCCGTAAATTAATGAAATACTTCAAATAGACGATAAAGTTATAAATATGTGACGAGTTTTTACATGCAAAATAATAATAGACATGGGGCAGACCGAGCGTCGCAGAGCTGGCGCCAATGTTTCACGATTCGCCGCTCTTCACAAAACTGACACGCGCCTCTAATGCAAAAGCGAAAATCGTGTCACCCTACTGATGGCAACCAAATTTGAAGTTAGTTTTATTTTTTAGTCATTTAAGGAAAACAGAATTTTTCGCCGAAAAAAATTCAACACCTTTTTGCGTTCAGCTCGCCAGATCTCTGCCGGGAATTGATATTTTTTCTTAAAAATGTTATGTAACATTGTTCAACATATTCTACGACTGTTAAAGTGTTTACAAAGTTTAAACAACATTTCAGGGCCGTATAGTGAATTTTATAAAATATTTTCTTCGAAATCTTGGATTCATAAATACAAACGAAAAAGTTGTTTGAGGAAGTTTCGAATTTTGAGAACTTCCAGTGAGAAAAACGTTCCTTAGGGATCAAAGAAGTTGTTTCATAAAGTTTTAGATCTTTAGTAATTAGAGAAAAAAAGTGAGGGCGATGTGACAATTATGTACAGCGTACTGCGCTCGACTCGGATCGCGAAAACATAGCGCGACGGCGTATAATTTACTACAGACATGTTGATATTCACTGCTTACTTAGATTTTATCATTTAGAAAGTTTATCTTCGACATGCAAGGAAGATTTAAAAATGCTTTTACAATGATAACACAGCTCCACGAAAAAATCTAGAAAAATACCCCTGGAGTCTGACTATGTCTATCATATGTTTTCGGGGTCGTTGAATCAAAATTCGGGGTCCGTTTGGCTCTATCACGTCAGATTTCGTCCATAACATCAAAAAACATGAAAATCGCTGATTTAAGGTAAAACATCATTCGTACCTATGAAAAGTGGTCATATCCTATGTTTTCGAGGTCGCTAAGTACGAATTCGGAGTCGTTGTGGTTCTATGACATCACGCTTTGTCCCTAATCTCAAAGGAAAACGATGAATTTGTAATTTTATGAAAAACATATATTTTTTCAATGCAAAATGATCATATCCTATATTTTCGAGGTCGCTGAGTACGAATTTGGAGTTGTTGTGGTACATTTAAAAAATACTTGTTTTACATAAATTTACCAATTCACCGTTTTCCTTTGAGGTTAGGGGCGAAGCGTGACGTCATAGAACCACAACGACTCCGGATTCGTACTCAGCGACCTCAAAAACATTGGATATGACCACTTTTCATAGGTACGAACGATGTTTCGCCTTAAATCAGCGATTTTCATGTTTTTTAAAGGTATGGTCGAAATCTGACGCGATGGAGCCAAACGGACCCTGAATTTGGATTCAGCGACCCCGAAAACATATGATAGGCATGGTCAGACTCCAGGGGTAATTTTCTCGATTTTTTTTGTGGAGCTGTATAAGTAAACAATTGTGGAACGTATAACGATATTGTCGCGATGTGAACATAAACCACTGGATGGGCTTTCTAGCTTGTGCCTAAAAAATTCGATAATCACTCACTGTACGCAAACTTTTTAGCACTGGTGTTTTAGGACAATAGAAAATAATTTGAACGATGAGTATGATGGTTCCTCTAAAAACACTTGCAGAATACTGACTCTCGAAAAGTTCTCAGCAAAACAGTTTGTCGATGAACAACGCTTTCAAACTTCTTTTTCCGTACGAGAAAAACGAGCCATTTGTTTACACTCGTGTCGGACGAGATTTATACTTGCTATATTCCAATACTTCTGACAATGACTTGAGTATGTTAATCAATAGAAAAAATGTGTTTCAATATTTCTTGCATGTCAAGGATAAATCCTCTCATCGCAAAAATTAAAATAAGCAGTGAGCGTCACCACCAATATCTCTAGTTAAATTTTACGGTTATAGGTACGCCAAGCCGCCGCTGCGCTATGTTTTCGAGATCTGAGTTGAACGCAGCACGCCGTACACAATTGTCACATCACCCTCACTTTTTTCCCCTAATGACTAAAGATCTAAAACTTTTTTGATCCCTAAGGAACATTTTTCTCACTGGAAGTTGTCAAAATACACACAACTCAGACAAGTTTTTCGTTTGTATAATGCATCCAAGATTTCGAAGGAAATATATTTAAAAATTCACTACGCGGCCCTGAAATGTTTTTGAACTTCGTAAACACTCTAACAGTCGTAAAATATGTTGAAGAATGTTACATAAGATTTTCAAGAAAAATATCAATTCCCGGCAAAGATCTGGATGGCATACAAAAAAGATGCGTAATACAATTTTCTACAAGTATGGGCTGTCAAAACTCAAATTTGAACAATTTCCAAAATTTGCTCTGCGGACAATACTTCTCCGCGTGTTCGAGCGCAAAGGTGGTTATTGCATCCGGTCCTTCAATTTTCCGCGACTAATTATTATGTATTGTAACCGTATTCAGCAGAAACCCTTGGTACAGGGACCCTCTATCCGCTGGCTTTGCCGTAAGCTCTTCTGTTCGATTCCAAAGGAACCCAACCGAAGTATATATGTATGTGTGTGTGCGTGGGTGTGTGGGTGCGTGTGTGTATATGTGATTAAAAAAAAAGGGTGAAACAACCACCGCAGAATCCTACTGGGAGCAACTGCCATCCAAAAATGACACCAGCTCCCGGCACATCCGCGGTAAATCACACCTATGGCCACGTCTCACGACCGTAAGATTGGTGGTCACAGGGCACGATGAAATCACAACGACAGGCCGACGAAACCCTCGTGTGCCTTGAGGACGCGAAGCGACCCAAGAATGGCAGCCTTCTGCATCCATCTCGCAAGTGCCTTGGCATATTTTTGGCACGCAGGTATGGCTTCAAAGTTACGAACCAGTGATAGTTTCGCAGCTTTGAAAGCACCGATCACGAGGAAAATTACTTTATCCGTATATTTTGGGTACAGTCGTTGCAGCTCCCTTTCAAGGTCTTGATAACTCTCCTCCTTTTCCTTCTTCTTGGCAGTGATATTGAAGTCGGCCGGAGACGAGAATTCGATCACGAATATAGTTCATTTTTTTTAAATCTTGGAGAACGATGTCAGACCTCGAGTGTGCAACGGAGACTGCATGGAAGGGTCGCGGCCAACACCGTAAGGGCGACAAATATAGTAATAAAGCAATCTTAGGGCTGTATCATGACTGTATCATTTTTTAATGGAAGTTGTGTGTACGTGCGCGCACGCGCGCCTGTGTGTGTATGTGTGTGAAACCTAATGCGTGGTAGCTGCATTTTAAAAGAGGAGTGATTAAAGAAGCGGTCCAACACTATTGATAGGTGTAGAAAACTAATAATCGATTTTTTCCGCATTAGGTTTCTCTCAAGCCCAAAAATCTGGAAGAACTGGATAAAGAGCTTCGTGGGGATTTTTCTGAAAAATCCGACCTCTGGATTATCAATTGTAGAGTGTGTAATGCAGCAAGAACTTTGGCTGATGCAAACCGTAAAACAAATTCAACGGCTGATCGTAAGACCAAAATACGAATTCATCAACTCAGCACAAAGATAGACTGGGCAAGACAGTACGCATCCTACATTCAGTGTGTGATTGACTACATAACATCTGGCAGGAATTTCACTGCTAGGGTCCGACAGTTCGCGCGCGAGCTGCGGATCAGTCATCGCAACTTAACAAGTAAAAGCTGATGAGCATAAGGCATCATCTTGTTGACAGAATACGGGTTCTATCTAATGCTAGGAGAAGTCGAGAGCGGACAGAGAGATGAGTCAAAGAAAATCAACAGTTTTTTTCTGACCCATCTAGCCTCTTCCAAGATCCTCCAGTTACTTTCGACCACCCGTCCAAACCAGAGGAGATCGAGGCATTTTGGAGAGAAGTCTACGAAGTCCAGCATTCACTGAAAGGATACTCAAAGAACATAAATAACTTCAAGGAGCTGCACAGTGCCCTCACACCACCTGAGGAGGAATTCCCACTTAACACTACCGAGAAGGTGAAAAAAGTATTAACAGACATGAAGAATTATTCTGCTCCGGGACCAGATGGTATCAAGACCTTCTGGTGGAAGAAGTTTCCTGCAACCCACCAGCATCTGGCCCTCATTTTCATCTCATATGTAATGTCGAAAGAGCCTATCCCGGAGCGGCTGGTTGAAGGACGCAAAGTGACCCTCCCAAAGATGGGGAACTTGTCTGATCCAAAGTATTACAGGCCAATAACTTGTCTGCACACGCTGTATAAGATCTTCACAGCTAACTTCTATTCCTTTCGAATAGAACTGAAGAGCCTATGACAAAGCCACCGAACGCGTCCTCGGGTTGCGGATAGAGGGTCCCTGTACCAAGGG
>JAABKJ010008032.1:0-11550 GCA_011634705.1 Andricus grossulariae | reverse complement strand
AGGTATCAAGACCTTAAAAGGGAGCTGCAACGACTGTACCCAAAATATTCGGTACAAGTAATTGTCCTTGTGATAGGGGCTCTCGGAGGTCCGAAACTATCACTGGTTCGTAACCTTAAAGTCATACCCGCGTGCCAAAAGTATGCCAAGGCACTTGCAACATGGATGCAGAAAGCTGTCATCCTTGGATCGCTTCGGTGTTGAGTTCTAATCAGATTTTGGCCAGATGTGAGAGTGCTTATAACCGTCGAATGTTATGGTTTTTAATGTTGATCCTTCGACCCCTTAGCCCTCTTTTTTCATCTTCATCCAAAACTTTATATGCATATAATTTCGATCTCAAGCCAAGAAATTCAGTCATTATTTTGCCATTGCATTCATTCTTTATCAGGCCTAATACTTTTTTATTCATCAGAGGAATTCCATAAACGTTATCTGGAGGATAATCTGACAAGTCAAATTTATGAATATCCCGTTTAATGAATTCGTAAAAGTAGGGAACATTAAAATGATAGATAAGACTGTCTGTGTCTGTATATAGTAAGTCTGCACAATTTCCCAAATTGGGCAGAATATAGTTATAATGAAAATTGTACGTGATAATTTTGGAGATTTCAAGAACCGTGAATCCAATGTAGATAGGTTTATTGAAGGAAATGTTAGTTTTATTCATTTCAATGATTACCATATTCTCTTCAAATATGGTACAACTATGGAAATTTGGATTAGCAATCAGAGCTTTTGCACCATATCTCCCCTCCCATTTTGTTACAAGCTTGACATCTTTGTGCTTCCTGACATTGTCCATAGTATTTCCAAAGACGGAATCGTTCATCAATTTATAGACACTTTTTTCAAATTCGTTGAGTGCTCTTTTTCTATGTTCGGTATTCAAATCAATGTTCTCTTTTAGCCATGCTTTTTGCTTGAATTTTAGCACTTGATGAATTTTTGTTAGTTTCATGCCTAATTTCAAGTACATTTTCAGATTTCGGTGATGTACATAATTCTTCTTTGGTAGAAAATTGGTGACTGACTTTGGAATCGTACATTTTGAACCAGAAAGCGCAAAGTGTTCAGGGAATATTGAAAGGTCCTTGTGCAAATCGTGAAGCTCTTCTGGGTACTCTAGATCCACTTCAAGAATATAACCTTCAGGTGAATCATCAGGCACATTAAAAAAATTTGGATTATTTTCAAAATTTTCAAAATCTTGATATGGTAAATATTTACTCATAGATTTACCATACTGATTGTTGATGCCAAAGTAAAAAATGTATGACTCCAGATCGAATTAATTAAAATCTTTTCCCATTAATCGATTGTTTGGTTTTGCAAACCTGTTTGAGCACTGTGAAACACTACCTCTGATTTCTTTTTCAATTAATAGTAAAATTTCTGCATCAGTGAGTAAATGCAGTTCAATTCCTGTGTACTTTAGCATTGCATCAAAAGAAAGTCCCAGCACTGTGTAATAGTGCAAAGGGTCTAATTTATATGTTGCAAGACAAGTTTTTCTAAAATTTTGAAGGCTGTTTGCTAAAAGTAAAACATCAGGTTTGAGGTACAGATCTAAATGCTGCCCTAAATTTTGCAAATTAAAAGTTTCCCACACTTTACACGCATGTTGATAATCTTCATCGGAAATGTGGCCATCATTTAATTTGAATAGAATGCCTCTTTTGGGGGTAAACTCTCTTCTTAAAATTTTTGCCAACTGTCAATGTAGTCATATGAGAATACACCTTTTCTCCTTGAATAGATTGAATTCAATGTTATTTTTGCAAAATTTTCTCGTTATTGTTTTGTCACTGTCACTGAGATATGAGGCTAATTTTTCTAGACTACTTGGCATGAATCGGAAAGAATCGATAAATCTGAGTTTGACTTTAGCATCTGGAACATCTTTCGTAAATGAGATATATATTTCTTTATTAATTGGCAGTAAGGAGACATGTCCCTCAAAACTTTTGGCTAACTCTGTAATAAAAAAGTGTGAGTCGTATTCAGATAAACTATGGGAAACTACTGTAATTACATGAGAGTTTGGGATATAATTTTTTACAACGCAAAATATAATGCGTCATTGAAAATAACCTTCAACTTTTTTACGAAAAAATTGCGCAGTATAATTTGATGACGTAATCAAGAATGTTCTACAAGAATTTTTTTCACGAATTATTTGCACACTAAATGAATAAAAAAACGGAATTTTTAGTTGAATATGTTATATATGAGGAAGTAATAAATCAAAATTATAAACAGAACAGGATTTCATACATAGCCCTCCGTATCAAATTGTATCTGTATTATTCTGTGACGTCATCAGGACCCTCCGAGAATGTTCTAGAAGCTTAGTATGGACATGAACCACTACAGGTTAGAAGCTTCTCGATGTCGGTAAGGTAGGAATCTTGGTCTAGAAGCAGTCTACTCATCTACTTTCGCTAGTTTCACCCATACGTGTGCTTAGATTTGCTTAGTAAATAATAATAAAGTACCTCCTTAATAAAAAGTTAATACTCATTAATACTAAATTTCACTAGTAAATTGAACAAAGAACCTCTGACCTGGGCCTTGTCAGAGCCCCATTTTGAATCAGATTATATGAAACAATTTCTGCACTAGAAACATGTTATACTAGGGTAGTTAGAAAAAGGGTTTTCCATTGAATCTGATTGGTACGGGAAGTTCCTACTGGCCATCCTTTTAACAAAAGGTGTAATCAGAATTACGTTGAGTGAATTTCATTATTATATTTTAACTCCAACTTTTCAGTTATTCTCATGTAGGAACTGGTTTAGAAGGCATTTGTAGGGACAGAATGAACTACACGGGACATCATTATGGTTCATTCTTATTTCATGGGTGCGTCGCGAACATTGGAGCCCTCCTGTTTCATAATGTAGGCTACTTCACTCGTTTTTAACACAAAACATAAATCGAAGAGCCCGTTTCTAAGGATCCACTCATTTATGTCCATATTAATGTAGTCCAGTGGTCGCTTAGCTCCAGAGATCACGCGCTGCGCCACCCGCTACCTTACACACCTCTGAGTATGGCCGCCTTTGCACCCTCCTTGTCCTACTAACAACGCCTGAAACCAACGATTCGTTACAAAAAGAATACGGACGGCGGAACACGCACACAAATTCACACACGTATTCAGTATCGCAATAAAAACCCTTCCTTTTTCTTAAAGAGTTGTCCCCGCCTTAACCAGACATTCAAGGCGTCGCTATCCACGTAGGAATGATCTGGTAGCATTTGGGAGTACTTCTTGCGTAGTTGCTTGCTCCGCTCATGTCACTGAGCAGTCAGCTGCTTCATAGTGAGGTTACCGATGTTGTTATACTCGGCTGCTGCATGTTCCAGTAGGGTATATGTACAGGTTCGCTATAGAGATGTGTCATAGAGTGGGATGTTTTTCCTGTTTTAAAATTATTCGAACAATTATCTTCACGACCGTCCTCTCATGATGCATCCGGTGACCAGGCATCTTCATGCGAATACTTCTGTAGAACGCCTCGAGGTCAGTTCATGACCATAAGATTAATTAAAAGAAGTATGTTAGGAAAGGGATGACAAAAGTGTAAATTGTCTTGATGATGCTTCTTGCACTAAAGCGAACTTCTGGAACGAGCCCAGGCACCCCAAAAAGGAACTCTTAAGTGCCTCTTTTATTTATTGCCTGAATCAAATCCCGATAATCCGCTTTCAGTGGGGTGATCAACTCTCTGCGGGATAGATTAGTTGAAGCATCGGCTAAAAGAACAGAATGAACAGAGATTTTGACTCACTGGAATCTATGTTCATATTATTAGTTTTTTTTATTCGAAAATTCGTCTGCGCTAGCGCTGATATCGATAAGGTTTGACTTTGAAGTTTAAATTTAAATACTGGGTTATTTCACATTCTCATTCATGTCCAAATTTGCAATCTCGAGTCTTTATTTGATCTTTACCTTTCGCTATTCACAGATTCCGAAAATCATAACGTTTTGTCGGTGTCTGAGTGTATGTCTGTATGTTTGTGTGAATTTACAACAAAATTTTTTCAAGAGTTCAAGAAATTTTTGTCAAAGTTTCTGGCACATGACAAGAATACTTGCAAATCATCCTTATGGCATTCTTAATTCCGATGAAAATTAAAAATGTTATATGCTTTTCAGCATTTGGAAAACTTTAAAAAAATAAATAAAACTATTTTTCTGATAGATTCAGTGATTTAAAAAAAATGTACAGTAGATATCAAATATATTTCGCAACTGTCCCAATTATGTTTTTTGATTAGATCAAAATTCAATAAGTTAGATCATTTTAAAAATTAGGCAATTTTTGCTTTTAAGAGATCCGTAAGTTTTACTCGTGATTTTGAGTAGATTTCAACAAGATTTACAAATTATCCTCATGATATTTTACAATTGGTCTCCAAGTCTATGGCTTGATGTATCTAGTTACTCAATTTGAAAAAAAACGTATATATTTTATTAAATTTACTTTTAAAACATACATATTCCTTATATTCCGTTCAATTTTGTCTACATCGTTTTATTTTTTATAGAGAAGCATCTGTATAACTTCATTGTTATGCGCGAAGCGCAAATTTCGCCATGAGAATGTAATCGTCAAAGCCGCAGCTGTTTTGATAACCGCCTTTAAAAACAAATTAAAATACAATTTTTACAATATTGATGATATTCGAAAAAATACAGTCAAAATGCACGCATTAGGTCAAGTAAATACGTTTTATTTTAAGAAATAGTAAAGAGCGAGTTTGGAAGGTTAACAGCAGGTTGTTCTTTTTTCTTAGAGTCTTGAGCCGCTTTGTTCTTTATATGCCCCTATAACAAAATATTTATTTATTTATTTTTCAATGACCACTAAGCTACTGTTTCAGTTATTTCATATCAGGTGGGAAAAATCCAAAACGTTTGCATGCCGAGGGCCAAACAATAATATTAATTGCATGGGATAAAACTTTTTTTTTCCATTAAATTAAAAAAATTATGTTTCACCATACGCGTATTTACATAGTATTTTTATTTTTCTGAAGCTATTTAAGTCAATAATAGAATTGGTAATTTCGTTTATAACAAATTTATTATTAATTTCAATAGTTTTGAAGGACAAAAAATAATATCCAAATACATTCAGGTTAAAAAGTAATTTTTCACAATACGAACATCGAAAACGGCGGCTTTCATAGCCTGCGAAGCGGGGCGAAAATTTTGGCATACAGGTGAGCGGGTACGAAACTACTTTACAAACCCTCGAGTTTTCGAGCCTCTTATTGCAAACCATAGTATTTGTAATAAGAGACTTGGAAACTCTAGGGTTTGTGAAGTAGTCTCGTACCCGCTTTCGCAGCGCTTCTCAGGCAACGAAAGCCGCCATTTTCGATGTCCTTTCTGTGAAAAAAAATATACGTGGCATGGGGTTGAAAGCTCGCGAACGCCTACTCGCATGTTGGCTGTGTTTGGGGGCTACTCCTCTTCGTGCATCCAACTTCATGCTCGTTTGCAGTTGCTCGGTTTCGCCCCTTGACACGTAATCTACTATTATTCTTTATACATAAATGCAAAACCCTTGATTGGCCACCGTTTACAGATATAAAAAATGATCTATCCCGCATCGTGCGTGAAGACGATAGGCAAAATCCCCAACATCGATTAGCAAAATGCGTTTACTCGTGAGCAAAATGCTCTTCATGGTTACCAAAACATTTTGTAAACGATAATCTCAGATTATGCACTGTAATTTGTAAAGGAAAATTTTATTTCATAAAGGAGTCCTCTCGGGTGAATGCTCCCTGCTGGTCGGAAGGTACAGCACTCACTTTTCGGCTGAGCTTCGCCGTGTCTTCGAGTTCGTGCGTTACAACTCGAAATACCTCATGGAACTTGCTGCGTTCCTCTAGGCCTAGAGACCTACGGATGTCATTCTAAAACTGCAGCAAGACATTGTTTCGCATATAGCATGACTATACTAACGCCCTCTTAACTCTAGTGGGCGAATATGAAGAATTATGATTGTTATTTTGGCCCATATCCACCCACAGTTACTCATGATCTGGTATTTCGCTACTAAACACGGTCGCCAAACGCGGCAAGTGCTCAATAGATTCGCTGGTATCAGTCGTTGTCTCGGAACTCTATATTCTGCTTGCGTATTCGTCATAATTTGCGAGTATATATACTGAAGAGCCCGTCTATAGTGATCCGACAACCACACTCGAGAGCCCTATAGGGATCCAACATTCATCCTGGAAAGCCCGTCTATAGGGATCCAACATTCATCTTGGACAGCATTATAGGGATCCAACATTCATCCTGGAGAGCTCTAGAGGGATCGAACATTTATAATGGAAAGTCCATTTCTAGAAATCCATCTTTCTTACAAACGTTAGTTCCAATGCCAACGACTGAGACCCACGATTCAAATATTAATTAATGTATTGAAAATGTGATTATCACATTCATCTGTCGTGCATGCGAGATGGCCATAGAAGGCGAATTAGATGTAGCGAATTTGGAGCTACCAATTCTTCCAAGATTTGTACGCACCTCGCTTAAACACTTCCAGTGGAGGAGATCACGATCGGGTGGATGGTGACCTTCTTCAACACTGAGACCTGACGCCAGAGCCAGACTGAGGCGACCCAAAAAAGCAGTCTCAAGCATCTTTGTAATTGCAGAGTGGAGCGGACACCTTGCCTGCAATATGATGACGCGAAGACAATCTTATACGTCTTAAGGACCTCAAGTAGATAATCGTGGGGTATTGAGGGAAACGCCTTTTGGTGGTCAATGTAGGCCATGCGCAAATTGCGTTGGTGGTGTTTTGCATGCAACACAACCACACTCTCAATCGTGACTAGGTCTTAGCTGCCTCGGGAGCATCGAAAGCAACCTTTGTGTTATACGGAGAGGAGGTTATTCTCCTCGAAATATTTATAGACGTAGACAGAAATAATAGCCGCTAGACATTTATAGAGGGTCGAGAGGCAAGTGATTGGTCAGTAATCACTAAGACAACCAGAATCCACATCTTTCTGAATAATGAAAGTAAGGCCTTTTGTTATAAAAGAAGGCAAGTGATCTGGGATCTCCAAGATGTTTTGAAGGGCGCCAGCAAAATAATTCATTCTTGTACCACAAAGCATCATCGCACGACTTAGGAAGTCAATGATGCGTGGGCAAATTTTGTATATTTTTAAGACTTCAAGCAAACAGTTATGTGGTATAAAAGGAAACGCTTGCTCGTAGTCAATGTATGCCATGTGCAAGTTTCTTTGATGTTTACAAGCTTGTGTCATGGCAACAGCGTCTATGGTGACTAGATCTTTACTGCCTCTTGAGTTTTTACAACATCCTTTTTGTTCTATTGTAAAGATGTAATTCTCGTTGCAGTGAGAAAGTACCTTATCTGATATGATAGATGTAAGCCATTTATAAATTGTTTAAAGACATGCTGTCGATTGAAAATTAGAATAATTTTGAGCGCCTGGTTTTTTGGCAACATTTACGTAGTACCCTGGAGCATAAAGCCTGGCATCAGATCTAGGTGTTTGATTATCTTCTGAAAACACCTTGCCAACACAGGATGCACACTAGTCAGGTATTTATACCAGAAGTTGTGCACCATATCCGGACCTGGAGCTTTCCAGTTACTTGCTCTTTTCAAAACCGCTGAAACATCCAAAGCTGTGATGTTAGTCAGTTCCATTTCAGGCTTATGGTTAGCTCTTGCCTTCTCTAGTTGGAACCACGCAGTGTTTAAATGGCTTCTTTTCGTTTTCCCCCAAACTCCCGATCAATATTTAGTCATGTCTTCTAGTTAAGAGACTTTGGTCTCTTGCTGGTTATTTTGCTTCACACTCAGTTCACGATAGAACCTTCTTTCTTCTGCCCGAAAGATTCGATTTCGTTGCCTTCTTGTAATACTTTTCTTGTACCAACGCAGTCTAGCAGTAAAAAAATCAAGTCTGCCATTGAGAGTCTGTAATTTCATCTAATATTGCTGGTGTTAATGTCTCGAATTTTCGAGTTTGGATGATTTGAGTAACATGGTGTATCAGATTTCTGGTTCTACTTCCTTTTTTATATTGAGTCAGCCGACCCAATTTTCACCTTAATTTGCTGACATCCATATCCAACCTGATATGCCAAGGTAAAACGTTGCTGTTTTAGTGGTTTTAGTGCTTTGGTTCTAGTGGATCTGGTACTTGATGTTCATTATCCCTAGCACCTTTGCTTTCAGTTCCAAGCAGTTCTTCCTTGTCCACATATTCCAAGGGAAGTTCATCAATAGGAAGCTGAATTCCACTTCCATTACGATGGCAGCTATTCCAACAGCCGAAAGCAATCTGTTTACAGATATTGAGCGTTTTTGATCAGCTAGATGATGTTCTCTTCTTACACTTCGCCCACGTTTCTTTGCCAAAAAATAAAAGCGCATTACATCTCTGTTCATATGGTATGTCCATTTTATTCTTCTTCTTGGTTTTTGAACCAATGCTTCTGGCTCTGGTTGTATTAGGCCATCTACCTCTGGAGGATGCGGTGGTGCTGGATCATCACCAGGTTGAGGAAGAACATCAATTGCCGCTGCTTGATCGTGTGGCGCAGCTTCCTCTAACTAATGTTCATTGCCGCCGTTTTTCCACGCCAAGTCAACCTGTTGTTCAATCTCCATTGCTCGATCTTCTGAGCTGTGTAGATTAGTCTTGATGCGTTGTGTATTCTGGCGTTGTCGTTACGGTAGGGGTTGAGCTTTCCTCTCATTAATTTGACGGCTATGTTGGCTGTAGCATTGCTACTGCCAGGGTTTCTCATGCCAGACAGACAAAGAAAGAAGTGGAAAGTAACTAAGAGGAACATCAAAACAAATAAATTTTATTGGAGAGTCTTTTGAAAATTTTGAAACGCTTTTCGCTTCCTGAGGATCGTCGGGGCACCCCTGGAGCCACCGCTGCGGGCCACAGCATGCGGGACGGTGGTGATGGTGAGCGCGAGATGATCAGGCTAACGTTAGCTATTTGCAGCCAACCAAATCAAGAGAAATACCGTGCGAGAGCATCAACTGGGATACCACAATGAATGAGGAATTGGTGCGTCTCAATTATGATGGTATTATGTGAGAAATTGTAGGCTCCAGAAGCTACGATCATGGTTTCTTAAAGCAAGGGCGGGAAATTTACGCAAGAGACTTCGTGCAACACTGTTCCTTGGAGTCTGGTTACTAGCTGCGGATAAACTTACACAGAAGACGGTACAGTTGGAGACAAAGGTTTCACCTTTGAATACTTTTTTTAGAGATATCAATCTTTATGGAACGTTATCTGGAATAGTGTTGATGAACCAGATGAAGTGATTCCAGGAGAACAGACTTTTGCATCCGGTTCGCGATGGATTGAGCCTGACGCTGGAAAGCCGGTATTTTTCGAGTTAGCTAGGAATGAAGGTTTCATACCTTTACGACAGTCGATTATGAGAACTACAAAATGGAATTGGTAGCCTTGGTACAGCGTGCTCAGCTCGAAAAGAAGTGCTTGATATTTCGCCCTTTTCTTCCTACTTTGCCGTGATATTACCATGGGCTGGTACCGAGAATTCAATCACGTAAATGATCTTCGTCTACAAATCTTGAAGGACAATATCACACTTTGTAGCACTGATACATTGTGTGGTGGAGAATGAAAAATTCCAGTAGATCTTATGCTGATCATTCTCCACAACGGACTCGAGTTCCCCCTGGGCGTATGGCAAGATGGGCAATAGATGAACACCATAAAAGTGCCTAAGATGGTAATATAACACTTTTATAGCCGCATTGTGTCTCTATGTACCCGTAACTTGCATACTTTGAGCATCCACTCAGAACATGTCCAAGTGCTTCCGGCTCTTGCTTGCACGCTCGGCAGTCAGTATCGCCTATAGGTATATTCATAATGCGCTCGCGGTGAACTAAGGTGTCTATAACGCCATCTGCACAGGCAAAATGAAACCCCTCAGTCTCCGATCTCAATCCAGCTGACTTCAGAAACATGTTGGACAGACCCATCGAAGCTCTTGTCTACGTATAATGCCGTAGAATTTACCATGAAGGGGCTTGCTAGCATGGTCTCTTAGTAGGAGCGAATGTTCTGCTTCCTGTATACGACTTTTAGTACCAAAGGTATTAGTGATGCCCTATCTGCAACACAGTATAGAAAAGCCGCAGCATTGATGACTTTAGGTTGACGTACGATTCGCATGAGAGCATCTGTGCTATTTAGAACAGAGCAGGCTGTAGCCAGAAACGTTCTTCGATGAAGACACTCCAAGTTCAGCAAACCTCTACCCCTTTATCTTGAGGGACGTGTATTCGAGCTACGAAAGATCTCGGATGATGACTTCGATGGATTGTCATCATCTTGCGCGTGCTTCGGTCAGGTTTCCTTAACTCATCGACTTTTCATTGTACTGCACCAAAGGTGTAGATCAGTATAGGAATGGCCAGCATATTGGTCGCCTGGATCTTATCTTCCCAGATACTTCGTAAGCCCAAATTTTTTTTAAAATTTGACGATACCTTTTCCACAACCATTCAGTCTAAAGCTCATGCCAGTCGCTTTAGATTATCTATTTACCGCCCCCACAAGGATGTGAGAGTCCTCTTTTGAACAGGCAAAGATCTTAAGGTCGCCCATGTATAAAAGGTGGTTGACCTTATATTCCCTTCTGTTCGGCGGGCCACATACGTATCCAGAGCTTTCGCCTCGAAGCACAATTGATCGATGCAAGGGGGAGATACAGAAAAGCATCGGTCTTAGAGAGTCTCCTTGGAAGACACCCCTCTTATATGTGAAATAGCTGGCAGCCACTTGTCTTTTGTCAGATGTTATGGCAAATCTTGTTCGCCAAAAGAGCACAAGCTCTTTCATGCATCTCACTATTCTTGGATGCACCTCCAGGCACTCAAGGAGCTTTATAAGTAATTCATGGTTCGTGTTAGCGAAAGCCTTACGATAGTCAATCCAAGCCATGGACAGATTGCGTCGATATTTGATCGAATCCTGGGTGGTACATCTGTCTATCAACAGGTTCTCCCTGCAACCTGTCGATCCTTTTTGGCATCCATGTTGTCCAACTATTGCACTCCATACCGGCTCGGTAATTTTCAATATGCTATCTTTGAGGATGCCAGTGAATACCTTGTAGCTGATGTTTAAACAAGCTGGAGGCCTGTAGTACTTTAGACTTGACAAATTTCCGGTCTTGGTGTTAAAGTATATTTACTATTTATAAAAATGAATCTGATGACTGTAGAGTTACATAAACGGAGGTGTGTCGTTGCCGGGTTTCCATCGTCTTGGCATGTAAAACAGCACCAGTTGTCACCAGTTTCTGAAGGACGAAAAGCAACGTTTGTTGTGGTTAGAACCGGTGTAAAACTCGTTCTTGAAATTGAATATAATTACACTGGTTTACAAAAAAAAAAAAGGTGAGGACTATTTGACAAGACCACTTTATCCTTATGTATTTTGATGCGCTGAATACGAATCCGA
>JAABKJ010008031.1:0-11551 GCA_011634705.1 Andricus grossulariae | reverse complement strand
GTTCAATTTTCAACTAAAAAAGATAAATTTGCAGTCAAACATGTAATTGTTAAATTTTCAGTTCAAAAAATTAATTTTCAACAAACAACAAAAATAATTTCTAACCATAAAGATACAGTTTGAAGCAAAAAAGTTTATTTTCTACCAAAAAAATGAATTTTCAACAAAATAAATGAATTTTCAACTAAATGGTTGTATTTTTAACCAAGAAAGATATACTCACATTTAAAAATAGAATTTCAAAAAATAGCGATTCAAACAAAAAAATTTAAACAAAATAATTTAACTTTTGACATAAATATTTCAATTTTTAACAAAAAAGATGAATTTTCTAAAAAGAAGATTAATTTTCTACCAAAAAACACAAATTGTAACAAAATACATGAATTTTCAAGCAAGAAAAATAATTTTCGACAGAAAAATCGTATTTTTAATAATATAGTTAAATTTTTTTGTAAAATAGTTGATTTTTTTACCAAAAAAAGTCTTTTCAACTACATTGTTGACTTTCCTACAAATTAGATTAATGTTTGACTAAATAGTTCAATTCTTAACAAAAAATACAAATTTTCAAGGACATTTTCTAGGAAATTTTTAAAGGAAATTTTCAATGACGTAGTTGAGTTTTGAACTGAAAACGATCATTTTTCCACCAAAAATTGAATAGATAAACTCTTAGCTAAAAAATCATATTTTAACCGAAACAAATTTTAATTTCAAATCAAAAACAGTTGAAGTCATTGAACAAAATGTTCTAACAAAAAAGTTGACTTTTCAACCCAAAAAGATATGTTTTAAAAAAATTGTTAAATTTCCAACAAAGTAGATTAATTTATAACAAAATTGTTAAATTTTCATCCAAAAGCATGAATTTTTTACCAAGGAGAATAATTTTTTACCGAAAAATACGAGTCTTCAACCAAATACATGAATTTTCAATAAAAAAAGGAATGGTAACATTTTCATTCCACAAATTAATTTTGTACAAAAAAAGAAACAAATTTTGAACAAAATAGTTCAATTATAAACCAAAGAGATGAATTTTCAACTAAAATTATGCATCTCCAATCAAAGCATAATTTTCTAACAATGTAGATGACATTTAAAAGAAAAAAATTAGTTTTCAACTAAAAAACATGAATCAGAATAAAACGCATGAATGTACAGCCAAATATAGTTGAATTTTCAACCAAGAAGATCAATTTTCTACAAACAAAAAAACAAATTCCAAGCAATATAGTTAAATTTTCTTCCAAAACAGTTGAACTTTTAACCAGAAAAATGATGTTTGAACAAAATTGTTGAATTTCACTCGAAGTAGAATAATTTTTCACCAAATAGTTGAATTTTCAACCAAAATCGGGTGAGAAAATAAATTTTCACAAAAAAGAATGTTTGAAAAAAATAGGTGAAAATTATTTGGATTATCTATGTAAACTATTCCGAATTAACTGTATTGCTCTGAATTACAAGTCAGTTACTTGGATTAAAAAAAATATTTCGCATTACTGGATTTTCGAATCTGGATTTTTATAACTATAGGACAATGATCAAGATATTTAGGTGTAATATCTTGTTATTCAAATTCAATATCCAGATAGTAAATTTGAATACATCAATATTATATTTAGAGTTTGTATTACCTGGATATTGAATATTAATATCAAAATATTCCAGCTGAATATCTAGATCGTTGTCCTATATTTAAAAATCCAGATTTTGAATCCTAATATCCACTTTTGTCCATGCAGCAGAGTTGTTTCCCCCTCGTTGAAATCCCTTGAAACCTCGTTTACAGTCGAAGTAATTGATATATTTTAAATATATTAAAGAAAAAATATGAAATCTCACCAAAGAAGGGTAGGGCGGGGTGAGAAAAATCCTACGAATCCTTACAATAGGCGAGGGTGTCTAAAGTTTCAAAATTCACCCTTACCTATTTAATGGACATTCCCTCAGAAAGGAATTATCTTTTACCATTCAGCATCCTTTATGTCTTCAGGCAGGTGACTATTTCAGAAATCTGAATGTTGGGACCAAAACATTTTCAAATTGGCAACTTCCGAGAAGAATGTTACAAAACAAATCATCCGAACCAATAGATTGATGGCATTTTCTTCGGTTCGATAAGATCATCAGCTAGATCTCTAGAAAGTGCGGGTTTAAAAAATTATTTGTTTTCTGAGATCTCTATCACAAACGAGAATCTGAACGACCACAACGATCGGGAAAGAATAGCAAGATTGAAGAGATGCGATCTTATAACCATCATCAAGGCTATTCGTTCACACCTCATTTTCGCAGCTTGACAATGTCTGCATGGGACGAGAGCTTTACGACTTCAGCAAACTACTACTTGGAAGTTTCATCTCGAAACAAATGTCGTAAAAGATCTTTCAAAAGACCGCAAGGTTTTCATCTTATGGAGATTGTTGTCATCTCTTGCGGCTAAGGAATGAGGACGATTCTGGAAATTTATGGATTCCAAAAAATTGGATTATTGAGGGTCTTTGGATAAAGTTCTTCAATGTTCTGTGAATAGTGAAACGTAAATCATATGTGTGATTAGTTTGCAGATTAGATTGAGAGAGTTTATTGTAAGAATAATTATTTTTATGGTAAGAATAGCAGTAATTAATATCAGTACTAAGATCAAATCACTGTCATTCTGACCCATAAAAATAATTATTCTTACAGTCAACATTCTTAATCTAATCTGCAAACTAATCACACATATGATTTACGTTTCATTCTTTACAGAACATTGACGAACTTTATCCGAAGACCAACAATAACCCAATTTTTCGGAATCCATAAATGGAAATTTATGGATTTCGAAAAAATTGGGTTGAAGAAAGTGAACATTGAGGGTCTTTGGATAAAGTTCCTCAATTGTCTGTAATGAATAAAACGTAAATCATATGTGTGATTAGTTTGCATATTAGATACTGAAATTTTTTTTTAAGAATAATCATTTTTATGGTAAGAATGGCAGTGATCAAGATCAGTACTAAGTTCAAATCACTGACATTCTTACCATAAAAATAATTATTCTTACAATCAACTTTCTTAATCTAATCTGCCAACTAATCACACATATTCTTCAATCTTCAATCTCTTGAAGCCAATTTTGTCGGAATCCATAAATTTCCATTTGTGGATTCCGAAAAATTGGTTTATTGAGGGTCTTTCGATAAAGTTCTTCAATGTTCTGTAAAGAATGAAACATAAATCATATGTGTGATTAGTTTGTAAATTAGATTAAGAATCTTGATTGTGAGAATAATTATTTTTATGGTAAGAATTACAGTGATTTGATCTGAGTACTGATCTTAATCACTGTAATTCTTACCATAAAATTGATCATTCTTACAATCAACTTATTTAATCTAATTTGCAAACGAATCACACATATGATTTACGTTTCATTCATTACAGGTAATTGAGGAAATTTACCCAAGGACCCTCACTAACCGAATTTTTTCGGAATCCATAAATGGAAATTTATGGATTCCGAAAAAATCGTGTTGTTGTAGGTCTTTGGATAAGGTTCTTCAATGTTCAATTTCTTCAACCCAATTCGGAATCCATAAATTTCGATTCATGGATTCCGAAAAAATTGGGTTATTGAGGGTCTTTGTATAAAGTTCTTCAATGTTCTGTAAAGAATAAACCGTGAATCATATGTGTGATTAGTTTGCAGATTAGATTAAGAAACTTGATTGTAAGAATAATAATTTTCATAGTAAAAATGGCAGTGATTTGATCTTGGTACTGACAATAATATTTAAGGAGCAAACGAACGCTGAAAAAAAAGTTTAGCAGTAATTGTACGGTTTAATATAAATTTAACTTTAGGCGCCAATGAAACCTGGTGAGTAAAAAGTGAATCTAGCCAACTACCATTTTTCTAAAAGTCAGAGAATTTAAATAACCTTGTTGAACCTATTTTGTTAAAAATTGAATACCCCTAAGTTGTAATATGGATTTCATATTTTTTTCGGAAAAATTTTTCTTACATGAGTGAAAAACGAACCTAGTCAACAACAATTTACAACAAATTCAGGGAATTTTATTGGTCAGGGAGAAGTCAGGGATTTAGCAACAAAATCTTTCAAACATCAGGAAATTTTATCAACTTCAAATAACTGTAAAGCTAAATAAATCTGAAATTTTTCTATTTTAATTTGAAATTGTTTTATTGCGTTCACAACAAATTTATATTTGAACATTAATGTTCAGGGAAAATGAAAAATTAATCAGGGAGAAATAAGGAAATTTTTAAAATTAAGTTTTGCGGTAACCCTGAAATAATATTCTTGTTTGTAATTTATTTTCCTTGTATTTATTTTTTTTGCAGTTGCTTCCTCCTGAAGATTATTTTCCTAGTGATAAATTTTATTATTTGTTTGAAAATTCCACAATTTTGTTAAAAGACATCCTTTCAGGTTGAAAATTCAATGGTTTTGTGGAAAATTCAGCTATTTCATAGAAAATTTGTTTGGTTGTTTAAAATTCATATTTTGGTGTTGAAAAGTCAACTGAAATATTTTTTGGACGAAAATTCACCTATTTTTTGGAAAATTGGTCTTCTTGATTGACAAACGCATCTATTTTAGCAGAAATGGCATCTTTCTTAGTTGAAAATGCAAACTTTTTAAAAATATTCAACAATTTTGTGGAAGTCATCCTTTATGGTTGAAAATTCAATGGTTTGGTTAAAAATTCCACTATTTCGTACAAAATTTACTTGTTATTTAAAATTTATATTTTGGTGTTGAAAAGTCAACTGAAATCTTTTTTTGTTTACAAAAATTCAACTATGTTTTTTTGAAAATTTCTCTTCTTGTTTTAAAAACTCATCTGTTTTAGTAGAAATGTCATCTTTCTTGAATAAAACTACAACGGTTTTGTTGAATATTCATCCTTTTTAGTTGAAAATCCTTATTTTGGTGTTGAAAAGTCTAATAATTTTTTGGATTAAAAAAATGTATCTGTTTCATGAGAAATTTCATCTTTATTAAATAAAAATGCAACGATTTCGTTAAAAATTCAACAATTTTGTTAAAAAGTCATCTTTTTTGGTTTAAAATTCAACTGTTTATCTAGAAAATTTACTTCTTATTTAAAACTCGTATTTTGATGTTGAAAAGTCAAACTAAAATATTTTTTGGATAAAAGTTCAACTATCTTTTTTGAAAATTTGTCTTCAGTTTGAAAATTCACCTACGTTATTTAAAAAATGTATTTTTATTGGATGAAAAAGCAACTGTTTGGTCAAAAGTTCAACAATTTAGTTCAAAAATCATCCCTTTTGGATGAAAATACAACTTTTTTGTGGAACATTCAAGTATGTCGTAGAAAATATACTTTTTATTGAAAACTCATATTTTGATGTTGAATAGTCAACTAAAATCTTTTTTGGCTGAAAAATCCAAAAACTTTTCGAAAACTTTTCTTTTTAATTTAAAAATTCATCTGTTTTAGCAGAAATTGCATCGTCTTTCTGGGGCTAAAAACAAACTATTTTCGTAGAAAATTTACTTTTTATTCGAAATTCATATCTTAGTGTTGAAATATCAACTGAAATATTTTTTGGATGAAAATTCTATCATTTTTTGAAAATTTTTCTTTTTAATTTAAATATTCATCTATTTTATTGGAAATTTCATCTTTCTTGGATGAAAATGCAACTATTTGATTGAAAATTCAACAATTTTTTTCAAAAGTCATCCTCTTTGGTTGAAAATTCAACAGTCTTGTTGAAAATTCGTCATGTTGGGTTGAAACTTCAACTATTTTGGTAGAAAATTAAACTATTTGGTAACAAATTAAACTATTCATTTGAAAAATTAACTACTTGGTAGAAAATCAACTTCTTTGTTGACAATTCATAGTTTCGTTTGGAAAATTCATCTTTTTTCTTGAAAATTCGTCTTTTTGGGTATAAAATTAATTTTTCAAACTGAAAATGTAACTATTCCATTTTTGGACGGAAACGTATCTTTTTGGTTGGAAGTCTCATTTTTCTTGGTTGAAAATTCAAATATTTTGTTACATATTAAACTATGTATTTGAAAAATTAACTACTTGGTAGAAAAAAAGCATTTTCTGTTGAAAATTCATAGTGTCGGCTGGAAAATTCAACTGCTTTGTGGAAAATTCATATATTGTGTTAAAATTCGTCTCTTCTTGTATAAAATTATCTTTCTTATTGAAAATTCATTTTTTTGGCCGTGAATTCAACTATTTTGTTGAAAATTCGTGTTTTTTAGTCGAATTCAACCGGTTGAAAATTCGCTTTTTTTTGTTGAACAATAATTTTTTTAAATAAAAAATGCAACCATTCCATTTTTGGTTGAAAGCGTATCTTTTTCAATTGAAAACCTAACTTTCTTAGTTGAGATATCAAATTATTGTGTTAAAGATCAAAATATTCATTTGAAAACTTAACTACTTGGTAGAAAATAAACTTTTTTGTGGAAAATTCATAGTGTCGGCTGAAAAATTCAACTTTTATGTGGAAAATTCACATATTATCTAGAAAATTCGTCTTTGGGTGGAAACTCAATTTTCCTTTTTTGAAAATTCATTTTTTTTGGCTGTGAATTCAACTATTTTGTTGAAAATTTGTGTTTTTTAGTTAAATTCAACCGGTGGAAAATTCTTTTTTGTTGTTGTTGAACATTAAATTATTTAATCAAAAATTTGAATATTCCATTCTTGGTTGAAAACTTACCTCTTTTAGTTGAAAATTCAAATATTGGGTGAAAATTAAACTATTTTGGTAGAAAATTCGACTTTTTGGCGTAGGCTTGAAAATTCAACTGTTTTGTGGAAAATTCATGTATTTCAATGAAAATTCTTTTTTGTTTCACGTTGGAAATTAATTTTCAACTGGAAATTTAATTTTTTCATTTTTGGTTAACAATTTGTCTTTTTACTTTGAAATATCAACTATTACATTTTTTTGTGAATTCATCTTTGCAGGTTGAAAATTTAAACTATTTGGTTAAAAATTCAACCATTCAATTTTATTCTACTTTTCATTCAGAGTGTAGAAATTATTATTTCGAATTATTAAAAACAATTATCCTAACAATCTATTATTATTTTTAATAATATTCTCTTTAAGTAATGCTCGGAATTTTCGGGTTTTTTCTGAAATTTTTAACTTTTTGTCCACTTTTCACTAATAGCAAGGTAAAAATAAAGGAAGATAAACATAATTATTTAAACAAATCATTGTTGTTTATAACTATTTTTTCCTATAGTAATGTTAGTTGTGGCTTTTTATGAAATTTTCGACTTTTTGTAGACTTTTAATTTAGAGTGAGGTAATAATTATTTTAAGTTAACAAACATATTTGGTTCGAAAATTTATTATTATTTTAAATAATATTATCTTTGAATAATGCTAGAAAGTTATGGTTTTTTATTTATCTTTTATATATACCATACTATCTTCTTCTATAGTAATGCTAGATAGTTGCGGTTTTTTTCTGAAATTTTCCGCTTATTAACAACTTTCCACTTAGTGAGGTAATAATTATTGCAATTTCAGACAAAAACTGCAACTTTCGACGATTATTCAAAGAAAATATTATTAGCAAAAATAATAATATATATGGTTCTAAAAATTATGTTTGTTAACTTGTATTAATTATTACCTCGCGCAAATTAAAAAATTGACAAAAAGTTGAAAATTTTAGAAAAAGCTGCGACTTTCTCGTATTATTGTGAGAGAATATTATTATAAACAATAATAAATTGTTCGGAGAATTATTTCTGTTCAATTTAATTCGTTATTCCCTCAATTTGATTGAAAAGTTAAAAATAAGTTTAAAAATTTGAAAAAAACGGTGACTTTCTAACACGTCTAAGAGAAAATTTCTAAATTAAATAATATATTATCACAGCCATTCATGTAAATATCTAATTATCAGTAGAAAGTAGGTAATTGGCATAAATAAGGTGAAGTTTTTTTCTGAAATTTTGAACTACTAAATTTTTTCGTGAAATTCATCAAAATGATGAATGTTGTATTAAAAAAGACAAATTTTCAACAAAATACGTGAATTTTCAACTAAAAAAAAGTTTTCAACCAAAAATTGAATAGTTAAATATTTAATTATAAAAATAAATTTTCAACCGAAGCCCAAAAGAATAATTTTCTACCGCAAAGGCCAATTTTCAAGAAAATACATGAATTTTCAACTGAATATGATAAATTTATAAAATAATATAATAGCTAAATTTTCAGTTGGAAAAAAATTTTCCAGCAAAAGAATTAAGTTTTAACTAAAGAGATTACTTCTCTACCCAAAGAAGACGAATTTTCAGTCAAATAGTTGAATTTGCACCGAAAAAATATAAATTTCCATAAGAAATTGAATAGTTAAATTTTCAATTTAAAGAAATGAATTTTCAACTGAAATAATGAATCTTAAACAAACAAAGCAAAAGAGAAATTTTCAACGAAATAGTTCAATTTTTAACGCCAAAGTTTAATGTTTTACTTAAACCAAAAATTTTCAACTAACAAAAGAATAGATCAATTTTCAATGGAAAAAAAATTTCTAACTAAGCAGATGAATTTTTAACCAAAGAAATAATTGTTCAACCAATTATGGAACATTCCAATTTTTAGTTTCTTTTCAGTTAAATGAATCAGTTTGCAAACACATAAACAAATTATTAGCAAAATAGTTTACTTTTTTACAAAAAAAAAAGGGTTTTAAACTAAAATTATGAATCACCAACAAAAAAAAAAATTTGTAACTAAGTACTTCCACTTGCAACTAACTAGTTGAGTTTTAAACTTTAAAGAAAATAATTATAAATTAAAAACGTTTGAATTGAACCAAAAAGTACGAGTTTCTTAAAAAAATAGTTGTTCTACCAAAAAAGATTCTCTTTCTACCAAAAGAGATGATAATGATATAATGTAATAATGATAATGATGATAACAGTTGATATTTTTACAAATGAATATTTTAATTTGAAATAAAAAATAGTACGAATTTTTAAAGAAGTAGCTGAATCCTTAACTGAAACCAATTAATTTTTAGCCTTTATTAATTTAGTTGCATTTTCTACCAAAACGATGTATTTTTTACCAAAAAAAGACGAATTTTCAACAAAATACATGAATCTTCAACCATATAATTTGCTTTCTTTTCGGTTGTTGGATTTTCTGTATTGAAACACCAATTTTCTACAAAACAATTGAATTCTCAACCCGAAAGTGTGAATTTTGAATAAAAAACTTAATTTCCAACCGAAATAGATTAACTTTTAACCAGACAGTTGCATTTTTTATCTAAAAAAGATGAAATTTCTACCGTAAGAGATGATTTTTCTAACCATACAGATGAATTTTCAACAAAATAGTTGAATTAATAATTTAAAAAAAAATTGTTAGGCAAGTCAGAAAAAAAATGCAATCATATTAATGAAATTTGAAGACAAAATGTCGCATTTTCAAGAGAAAAAAAAACAGTTGAATCTTCAACTAAGAATTATGACTTTTTAAATAAATTTTTTGAATTTTCAGTTGAATTCAATTTGAATATTTAGTTAAAATTTCCAACAAAATAATTAAATTTGGAACCAAATAATAAAATTTTTATATAAAAATTGAATTCTCAACTAAAAATTCAATAGTATACTTTCCAACCAAAATAATGAATTTTCAACAAAAAGTAGTAAGACTTTCTTATTGGGTTCTATTAATTCAATTCACACTCAAGTGGAAAAACAAGAAGAAGCCTGCGATAAATAAATGGGAATTTTGATAGACTGAATATTAACATTTTAAATAAACATCGAAGTTCGTTTTTAACACAGTTTTATGACAATATTTGGACACTATTTTTAAAAATTTCGTGACACTATTTACAGTATTTTTAATTTCAAAAGTGAGTAGGGTGAATAAAATTAAAAGAATTTATTTTGAGAGAAGTTTGAATTATGAAGAGAGATCTTTATAAATCAAAGTTGGAGCCTGTTTAACACTTGTAACGCAATGGGAGGCTAATGTCCAGCATCAGCACTGATCTTGAAAAACTTCGATATGGGTACGGCACGCGCCCACTGGTTACTTACACAATGCCTCTTAATTTCGACAGATGTAGTGACTGCTTTTGTATATTTTTTTTTGACATCTAGTAAAATCGATGGACGCAAAGATCGCAGAGAAAAAGAATATAATAGAGAAATTCCCTTTTCACTTTTCCTTTCTTCATGGTTATTTATTATACCCTCATTTTTTCATAAATTTTCGACGGTTCTTGATATTCATTCCAAACACTTATACCAAGAATTGAACCATTTTCGAAATTACTCGAAACAATTTGGGAAACCCGTGTGTTTATCTGAATAATATATATTCAATAATAATAATAATCAATGTATTTTTGAAGATATCAAAAATGAAGCTTTTTAAGAAGTTTAAAAGGCTTCAAGCAAATAAAAATACTTTCTTGAAATTCCTGGGAAAATTTAAACTGAATTTTCATTTTGAAAATAAATTTTAGGAGAAAATTGACAAAGATTTTCAAAAGATTTTGAATTATTTTCTAAAATTTCGAAACAGAATGGTGAATATTTCCAAGCAAAATCTTTCAATAAGCAAGAATACAAAGATTTGTAAGAAATTCGAGTAAGTTTAAGACGTTTCCAAATTTTAAAAACATTCCAAATTAATTCAAAAGTTGAAAATATTTCAAAAGTTCGAAAAAAATGTACATTTGTAATATTTGGTGAAAAAATTTGAAGCCTCTTAAGGATTTTGAAAGGATTCACGATGATAAACAAATTTTTTCTTAGAATTCATGGGAAAATTTGTACTGATTTTTCATTTTGCAAAATTAATATTGAGAGAATATTTAAAAACATTTTGAAGGATGACAACGGATTTTAAAAAATTTCAAAAGATGTCTAAAATCGTCATAACAGATCCTGGAAAATTGTAGCGCAATTTTTGTAATTTTTCAGAATTTCAAGACAATTTTTGGAAAAATTCGAAAAATTGTAAAAGATATTTAGAAGGTCTAAAATTTCTCAAAATAGTTCAGAAATAATTTAAAATTTGAAAATATTTTAACAAATTTATATCAAAATGTGAATTTTTAAAGATTTTGAAGAAAATTTCGAAGCTTTTTGAGAAGTGGAACAGACTTCAAGAAAATAAAGAAACATTCTTAAAATTCCTGGATAATTTAAACTGAACTTTTATTTTGAAAATAAGCTTTGACCAAAAATTGACAAAGATATCCAACGATTTTAAATTATTTTCTGGAATTTCGAAAAAGAATGGGAAAGATTTTCAAGCACAATCTTTCCATTAGCAAGATTACAAGATTTTATAGGAAATTTGTTTTAAAAAAAATTCAAAAGGTTTCACGATAATAAAAAATATTTCCCCATAATTCATGGGATAATTTAAACTGATTTTTTTGTCTGCAAAATTAATTTTAAGATAATAATGGAAAATATATTTTAACATTTCAAAAGATTACCAAAATTGTCAAAACAGTATTTGGAAGAC